>JAUPMG010110650.1:0-12025 GCA_031762675.1 Pachysandra terminalis | reverse complement strand
CCCGAACCAAACGACTAAAGAAGCATGTGGAGAAATCCATGTGTGGAGGTCAGTTCAACCGGTTTCGGGTTCCCTCATACTTTAGATGCATAGCCGTGAACCCTATGTGCATGTAGAACCGGTCTAGGTCTTAGAAAACCAGTGTATTGGGACATGTGTGTTGTATTTCAGTGTGCCAATTCATAAAAACAAGAGTTTAGTCATTCTCTTTATTTAATGCATTATTGTGTCAGTCAATTAATCAAATCCTAGAAGTTTGTTCTATGTTTCATCTAGTCCATGTCAAGTCTAGGGTCATACCCATAAGGGTATATCTATTTAGGACATTCACTTTGCATCATGTTTATATCATCTCATGAATCACATTAGAGTATGCATACATTTAAAAAAAATCAAAAAGGGAAAAGAAAAAAAGAATCAAATCAAATACTTTCAAAAAAAAAAAGAAAAAAAGAAAAGAATTCATCATCTCAAAACAATTTCATAAAAAAAAAATTCAAAAATCAATCATTTTCACATCATCTGCCTAAATCATAGATCCAAAGGATGGTTCTATGATAGAGTTCTGACACGCTGAAAGGTCCAGACTATTTTCACAACATCTGCCTAAATCATAGATCCAAAGGAAGGTTCTATGCAGGGTTCTGACACGCCGAAAGGTCCAGACTATTTTCACGTCACCTGCCTAAATTATAGATCCGAAGGAAGGTTCTATGACATGGTCCTGACACGCCGAAAGGTTCAGACTATTTTCGCATCACCTGCCTAAATCATAGATCCAAAGGAAGGTTCTATGACATGGTCCGAACACGTCGAAAGGTCCAGATTATTTTAACATCACCTGCCTAATTCATAGATCCAAAGGAAGGTTCTATTACATGGTTCTGACACGCCGAAAGGTCCAGACTATTTTCACATCACCTGCCTAAATCATAGATCCAAAGGAAGGTTCTATGACAAGGGCCGAAAGGTCCAGACTATTTTCACATCACTTGCCTAAATCATTGATCCGACTGGGAGGAAGGTTCTATGACATGGTTCTGACACGTCGAAAGGTCCAGACTATTTTCACATCACTTGCCTAAATCATAGATTCGACTGGGCGGAAGGTTCTATGACACGGTTCTGACAGACCGAAAGGCTTAGACTATTTTCACATCACCTGCCTATATCATAGACCCGACCGAGCGGAAGGTTCTATGGCATGGTTTTGACACACCGAAAGGCTCGGACTATTTTCACATCATCTGCATAAATCATAGACCCAATCGGGCGGGAGTTTCTATGACGTGGTTCTGATCTATCGAAAGGTTCAGACTATTTCATCGCATCAATTCACCTCATAAATGACATCTTTAAAATATATTTCTCATGTTGGCAAAACAAATCTGCAATTAAATTTTGATTCATGATTATTATGCACTAAATGGAAGCGTATAGGATAACATACTCATTCATATCATTTCTTACATTCACACTCATATCACATCATCTCAATATCTCATGTTATATGATTTCATGCACTTACATTACATCATCACATCATCCAAAGAATTTTATTTTACCTCTTTTGGGAGAGTTCGATGTAAGTCGCCCAAAAGTAGGCTTTGTTCATCACATATTTTTATCATCGCACCTATATACTATTGCCTCATTTCCATCATTCATACACCATTGTACCCACGTCATCATGCATCATTATTATTTCTGAGATACTCTGAAGATTTTTGTAGTTACAAATTTCAAGGTACACTTTTTCTCTGTCAGTGAATCTTTTATGCCTGAATACAGCCTCGAAGATATCATATCATCTCCCCACAATTCGGAGGATCATTTTTGTATCCACTTTTCTCAAGGTTCATCATTTTAATGAACCTTCGACCTTAGGAAAAGTAATTTAAGAAGGTTCCCGTAAAAAAAAACTCTTGTCTTTAGTTTTCTAGTAGCATTCTGTTTCAATAAAGAATTTTAATGTTTCATTTCACATCAATATGCTCATGATAATTTAGATACATTTTCCAATTATACAACATGAAAATAATGCACAATCAAATATCGGAAAGATGGAATCTGTGAACTCAGAGACTGAAAGTGAATCATAAAAAAGTGAGAATCAAAAGTTATGCTCTCTTCAAGATAAAAGGGGATGATGATATAAGGTCACTGTTTGGTCTTGTCAATATATGTTTAAAATGGATATAGACTTTGTTGATTAATCATTATGTCAGATAAAAGTCGATTCAGCAAAAGCTAAGGAGTTTATCATGATTGCAACTGAGGGATTTTTATATCTAATTCATACCAATGGAGTATACCTCAGATCGGTTTTGTTATGGGGACAATCGTATCAGAGTCAAGTGGTTGGAGCTTGCAACAAGTGGAGGAGCATGAAATTTTCAAAGTGGTGATTCTATCTTGTTACATCAAGAAGATCCTAGGAAAATTCAGATCGTCACACGAATGGTTGTGTCACGACCCAAACTTAAGGAAATTCACATGGGAACCCTTATGTTCGAACCGCGACTCTCACCCCAATCGGAATCGGGAGTGGCAATTGATATAGAGCCAAAGATACAGAAATTTAATAAACTTCAAAAGAAACTACTTTACTGAAAATTAATTAAAAAATATCCTATCTATTACATCCAAAACACTTAAGAAAATTTGCAGCGGAAATGAAAATAATTATATCCTATTCTAAGTTTAAATCAAATCCCTAGTCCTATACATCATATCTGATATAAGAAATAAAACGATAAATCCGATAGCAAAACTTCACGTAAAAATCACTCCACGTTTTCATCAACTCCAGTAAATTCATTATAAGGGTATTCATCTTGTTCTCCATTATCATTATATTCTCCATCTAAATTACCTGAAATGTTGTCATAAGACGTCAGCTACACATAGCCCAGTAAGTAAATCAATTAGATTTCATTTTTAATAAGAATAGGGTCTATACCAATATCCGAAGACATAACATAGTAAAAACAGTAATTAAACATGGTAAATATGCAGTATATGATATGCATGATCAGATTATTAATGCATGAATGCATGCTCACGCAACAAGACAGATTGATCACCAAGTGTGATCCATGCAAATAAAGATGTTGTGCAATTATGCATGCTATTCAGAATTCGAATCATGTAAGTCCCACACTAGACCAATCAATTACTGAGCAAGAACTGTCCTCCCATACAGGGCCACTCTCAGTAAGATATTCCATGTGCGCATCATAGTTTTGAGAGGTATCGACCAAGAGGGCACAATTCTCCTACTTATTTGCGGTCAGGGCAATGCAAAAAATCTAAGGTGTTCATAAATTGGATCATAACTTCAGTGAGCTTTATATAAGGCGAATGCCAACATAATTTCACTCGGCATCCATTGTGTATAATAATACGCTATCGAGATGAGTAAAATGGGGTATATTGGGGAAGCAAGTCCCTCAACCAATAATAATTGTCCATCAGGGACTTCCTCACCAAATTATGATGTCCAAGTCATGTTTCACTCAAATTTAATCATAAACTTCAACATAAGTGAAGTCTGATGGCAAGTTTGGTACATGAGCAGAATATGGTCATTAATACCAATAGGTTATGTTGTGCATGTGTGGTGTCGTGCACTCTAGCTAAGCACGCAATAATGTGAACAGCTGTGTAATAATTCTAAGTAACATGGTTCAAGGATTCATGATAGCCAATAAAATCATGATGTATGATTAACATAATTAATTCCCAATCAAATTAATTAACATTCAAATCATATCCTAAAATAATTATAAATATCACGCAATTAATCATCTTATATTAAAAACAATTTATATCACATGATTCAAATCAAACAACCCAACCTGGGCTGACCGATAGGCTAACTGACACGGCAGTTGGCTGCCGGTAACCTCGGCAGGGGTCAAACATATAAAATTCAGAATCTTGAGGCTGGCCAGTAGAATAACCGCCACACCGGTTGGCCACCGGCAACCTAGGCAAGGTCCAAACTAACTGGGTGTAGGATCTAAGGCTGGTCAGTAGGCTAACTGGCACACCAGTTGGCCATTCGGTAGCCTAGACAGAGACTGATTTTTCACAATTTTCACAGGGGTAGCCACCGGTAGGCCAACCGGCTGGCCATCGGTAGGCTAGGCAGGGGCTTATTTTTCAAATCTCAGACACTCATGGCCACCGGTAGGCTAACCAGCATGCCGGTTGACCATCCGACAGCCTAAACAAGAACTAACAGTGATGATAATGGTGTCCAGCAGGCTACCGGCACGCCGGTAGGTCTGCCGGATGCCATCTGGGTGAATCGGCAGGCTAGCCGGCACGCTGGCAGGCTGCCGGTTGGCTCAGACACATAAATTTTGCATGATTTTTAATTTAATACTTATTTTTAGAAATTTTCTTCAATAGTAACTCATGTTTAAAATAAATTCTGAACCTAACTCAATCAAACAAATAATAAAAATCATATCTTACCTTGCTTGGGATGAAATTGTTTTAGAAATCTTATATTTTTTATGAAAAACCATTGTTCTTAAATTTTGATTGTGCTATGTCATATTCCTTGAAGATGGCATATCACCTAATTCAAATAAAAAATATAACTTAATCAAATTTACTTGCCTTGCTTGACGCGCTGAATCTTCCTCTTCCTCAACCCAGTTCACGTTTGAACTTCTTCTTCTTCTTTCTTACCTCCAGCTATCAACTTAGTTTTAAGTTTAATGGTTTGGATGGCCAAATTAGTGTTTATATAGAGGTTTAAATTGTCTCATAATTGTTTTAGAGTTTAAGTTAGTTTAGGAATATGTCTCTAATCCCAGCCCTTAGATTTTATTAAGTTAATCTACACCATTGGTTGGAAATTTCAAGTTCTAGTATAACTCAAACATTAGCTCACTTATTATCCTACTTAGATTAGGATCTTGTCTTACCTATCCTAATTAGATTAGGCTCTTATCTTTATTATTCTCATCTAAGTTAATTCCTTTTTGTCGTTTAATCTCGACCCTTAATTTAGTTTAGTTATTCCTACGAAATCTAAGCCATTAGTTTAACTTCGAGATTATGATTGTGTGTTATGCAATCTAGATAATCTATTGTGCTCCAGCAATCATAATTGGTCAAACTCAACTAATTAGCTATATCTACAAATTTTAAATTAGTCCCTATTTTTTAACTAATTACAGTTAATCTTTTTAACTAATTACACTAAACTCCCCTAAACGAATTGGGTTATTACACTCTATTCCTTAAGGCAATTTCGTTCTCGAAGTTCGCTTACCTTACTCAAACAGTTGTTGATACTTCTACCAAACATCGGCTTTAAGTTCCCAAGTAGCTTCTGATGTTCCGTGATTGCTCCAAAGTACTTTCACCAACGGTATCACCTTGCTTCGCAAAACTTGCTCCTTATGGTCTAGAATTTGTATCGAATATTCCTCATATGTAGCATCTTCCATCACTGTCATAGTCTGCCAATCAATAACATTGGTTGCATTCGGGTGGTACTTCCTTAACATTAAGTCATGGAATACGTTGTGTACTTGGTCTAGGCTAGATGGCAGTAACAACTTGTAGGACACCTCTCATATCCGTTCAGATATCTCAAAGGTCAAATGAACCTTGGTGATAACTTAGCCTTCTTCCCGAATCAGAATACTCCTTTGGTCGGTGAAACCTTAAGGAATACCTAATCTCCTACCATAAACTCCATATCTCTCCTTCTCACATCGACATACTTCTTCTAACAGTGTTAAGCCACAAGAAGCTTCTCCCTTATGTACTTAATCTTCTCGGTTGTTTCAGCGATGATTTCTGGTCCTAAGGCAACATTTGTGTTGTCTTCATTCCAGCACAAAGGGGATTTGTAGGGTCTTCCGTACAAGGCTTCAAATGGTGCCATACCAATGGAAGATTGGTAGCTATTGTTGTGTGAGAATTCCACAAGTGGCAAGTGGTCTTCTTAACTTCCTTTAAAATTTAGAATACATGCTCGGAGTAGATCTTCCAAAACTTGATTAACACGCTCCGTTTGTCCGTCCGTTTGAGGGTGGAATGCAGTGCTGTTGTTCAGCTGTTTTCCCAATGCCTTATGCAAACTTTCCCGAAACTTAGACGTGAATTGGGATCCTCGGTCTGACACGATCGTCACTGGTACTTCATGAAGTTTGATTATCTCTTTCACATAGATCCTTGCCAAATCATCAGTGTTCATCGTGGTCCTTGATGCACTGAAGTACATAGATTTGGTCAATCTGTTTACAATTACCCAAACCATATCATGGTTGTTGCGGGTCTTAGGTATGCCCGTGACAAAATCCATCGAGATGTGCTCCCACTTCCATTATCCAATAGGTAAGGGCTGTAACAATCCTGCTGGTGTTTGGTATTCCGCCTTCACTTGTTGGCACGTGACACACTTAGTCACAAATTCCTCAATCTCTTTCTTGATTCTTCTCCACCAATTCTGCTTAAGTCGTGGTACATTTTCATCCTTCCGAGATGAATGGAATAGCGTGAACAGTGCGCTTCCTCCAAAATTTCTGCTTTAATGTCCTTGTCATCCGGCACACAAAGTCGTCCCTTGTACTTAATGGTTCCATCCTCCTCCTTGGTCCAATCCGTGCTTTCAGCATCATTGGCTAACTCTTGAATCCAATTCTCCTTGGCTTGGAGTTCTACAATTCTAGTCTTCAAAGTCGGCTTAGTGAGGATGTTGTACAACTTTACACCCTTCTCTTCCTCCTTGATCTCCATGTTCATCTCATTAAGTGCTTCGTACATGAGCCACTCTTGAACCATCATATGTGCCACCATGCTGCGAGGTTTCTGACTTAATGCATCCTCCACTACGTTAGCTTTACCGGGATGGTACTACAATGAGAAGTCGGAATCGTTTACGAGCTCCATCCACCTTCTTTGTCGCATATTCAAGTCCTTTTGGGAGAAAAGGTACTCCGGGCTTTTGTGGTTTGAAAAGACTTCAAAAGTCTAGCCATAAAGGTGATGTCTCCATGATTTCAATGCGAAGACTACAGCTGCGAGTTCCAAGTCGTGTGTGGGGTAATTCCGCTCATGTGGCTTGAGTTGTCTTGAGGCATATGCGATCACCTTTCCTTCTTGCAGTAGGACAGAACCAAGTCCTAACAACGATGCATCCGCATAGATGATGAATTTCACACCGCTAACCGGAATGGCTAAAACGGGTGCTGAGTAAGCTTCTCCTTGAGTTCTGAAAATGCTTGATGACATGACTCGTTCCACTCGAACTTAGCCTCCTTTATTGTGAGCTTCATCAAGGGTGTAGCAATGCGGAAGAAACCTTCAATGAACCATCGGTAGTATCCGGCTAGTCCAAGGAAGCTTCTAACTTCTGAAACAATTTTGGGCTGCTCCCAATCTTTTACGGCCTTCACCTTGTCCGAATCCACTATAATTCCATCCTTAGACACCACGTGTCCTAGGAATTTAACTTCTTCTCTCCATAATTCACACTTAGAGAATTTGGCATACAAATTGTGGTCTGCCAAAGTCAGTAAGGTGAGTTTCAGATGCTCCTCCTTTCCTCGGTTTGAGAGTAAACCAAGATATCATCCACAAACACAACTACGAACTTGTCGAGGTAAGGTCTGAAAATCCACTGCATCATGTCCATGATTGCTGCTGGTGCGTTGGTCAAACCAAATAGCATGCCGACGAACTCAAACTGACCATATTTCATTCGGAATGCTATTTTCAGAATGTCCTTCTCTTTGATTAGTAGCTGATGGTACCTGGTTCTGAGGTCTATTTTTGAGAAGTACGTAGCCCCCTTCAGTTGGTCAAACAAATCCTCAATCTGTGGCAGTGGATACTTTTTCTTCACTGTTACTTGGTTCAACTTTCAGTAATCGATGCACAGTCGTAGGGATCCGTCTTTCTTCTTCACGAACAGAACAGGTGCTCCCCACGGGGATGAGCTTGGTTTGATGAACTTTAAGGCAAGTAGGTCATTCAGCTAGTTTCTTAACTCCTTCAGTTTGGTTGGTGCCATGTGGTAGGTCGGTAATGCAATGGGGTTCGCTCCGGCTGACAAGTTTATACAAAACTCTACTTCTCTCTTGGGAGGTAATCCCGATATGTCTTGGAAAATGGTTCCAAATTGACACACAACGGGGATTTGTTCCCAATCTCTCACCTCATATATAGACCACAAGTCTAAACATGCCAAATAGTTTGACATACCAGGTGTTTTAAAGTGATTTACTTGGTTAATGCATTCTATTTGCACATGATGTGCAATTAGCCAATCCATGCCCAATATTACATCAAAATTGTTCATATCCAATAAAATTAGGTCGAATGGTATTGTGATCCAACCTACGGTTAGTAGACAAGACTCACATACCTTCCTTAAGTATGCTGTCCCACCAACTGGGTTGGTCACTACTAGACTCTTATCTAACTCCTTCAAAGGTAAATCTTGGCAATTTACAAGTGAAAGGGCTATAAAAGAGTGAGACGCTCCCGTATCGAAAAGAACCTTGGCTAAGACATGAGAGACGTGAACTGTACCTTCCATAACCTCATTCTGCTGCGACTCTAAGGCAAAGATCTTGCCTGGTTGAGTCGGTTGCTGCTGTGGGGCTCCATTCTTAGCTCCGTTTAGGGTTCTGTTGGTAGTGTGGTCTTGGCACGAACTGCTGCTGCATATGGGGGTTCTTAGGCCATCAACAGTCCCTTATATGGTATCCTAATCGTCCACAATTTAAGCATCTTATGATCGGGGCCTGAAGTGCTGGTTGGTCCTTGTGTTCTTTGCCGCTTTTGAGCATCAGTTGGGTTGCCTTTGCAATTTCCACGTCTGAAGTTGTTCTTCACCCTTTGATCTTGTACCTTCCTCTATTCCGTCACGTTCTTCTCAACCTTAGGTGCACAGTCCACTACTTGATGGTATTCCGTGAATTCCCTCACAATTAGTCGGCTCTTGATGCTTGGCCTCTGTCCACTTTCAAATCTTAAAGCTTTCTTTTCTTCATCATCAAACGCATATGGGGCGAACTGAGATAACTCAGTAAACTTCACCGCATATTCTAGTACAGTCATGGTCCCTTGCTCCAATTTCATAAACTCCAACTCCCTATCCCTTCTCACAGTTCATGGAAAATACTCCAAATAAAGCCATACCTTGAAATCCTCCCATGTGTAAACATACGCGATTTCCAAGGCAGATTTCATCGTCTTGCTTTGCCTTCAAGCATAAAGGCAGTGAATCGAACCATCTCAGTATCTTCTATCTCAATTACGTCGAAGATATGCTCCATTGAGTCGATCCAAGCTTGTGCCTTCATCGGTTCTGTAGTGCCCTTGAAGACATTCGGTCCCAACTTCTTGAACTTTTCAATACTCTTGATATTTTTCTGAGAATCAGTTTGCTGGTATTGGTACACTGATTGTGCTTGTGATGCAGCTTGTGCTTCAGCTTGTGCTTCGGCTTGTGCTTGGGCTTGGGCTTGTTGTTGCTACATCATGTTGGTCATTTGCCCCATGACTTCGAAAATCCTAGCTAGTTGCCGGTTCTGGTTGTCATCACGACTCATTGACGGCACACTTGTATCCACACTACCACCCCTTTTTCTTCTGGCCATTGAATTATCAACTTAAGTACCTGTAGAAAGAAGAAACAACATCCAAGTCTTATCATGAATTAATTATCGAGCAAAATTATTTAGTTCATACAACACCCATAAAACTTTGAAATATCATCACCTTGAAAACTTTCAAAACATCGACAATCAAAAACTTTGGAATCTGATTTAGCTCTAATACCAACTTTTTCATCACCTAAACTTAAGGAAATTCACATGGGAACCCTTATGTTCAAACCGCGGCTCTCACTCCAATCGGAATCAGGATTGGCAATCAATAAAGAGCCAAAGATACAGAAATTTAATAAACTTCAAAAGAAACTACTTTATTGAAAATTAATTAAAAGATATCCTATCTATTACATCCAAAATATTTATGAAAATTCGCAGCAGAAAAGATATTAATTGTATCATATTTCAAGTTTAAATCAAATCCCTAGTCCTATACATCATATCTAATCTAAGAAATAAAACGATAAATCCGATAGCAAAACATCACGTAAAAATCACTCCATGCTTTCATCAACTCCAGCAAATTCATTATCAGGGTATTCATCTTGTTCTCCATTATCATTATATTCTCCATCTAAATTACTTGAAATGTCGGCATAAGACGTCAGCTACACATAGCCCAGTAAGTAAATCAATTAGATTACATTTTTAATAAGAATAGGGTCCATACCAATATCCAAAGACATGACATAGTAAAAAAAGTAACTAACATGGTAAATATGCAGTATATGGTATGCATGATCAGATTATTAATGCATGAATGCATGCTCATGCAACAAGACAGATTGATCACCAAGTGTGATCCATGCAAATAAAGATGCTGTGCAATTATGCAAGCTGTTCAGATTCCGAATCATGTAAATCCCACACTAGACCAATCAATTACTGACCAAGACGTCTTATCGAACTGTTCCCCCCATATAGGGCCACTTTCAATAAGATATTCCATGTGCGCATCATAGTTTTGAGGGGTTTCGACCAAGAGGGCACAATTCCCCCACTTATTTGCGATCAGGGAAATGCAAATCCAAGGCGTCTATAAATCGGATCATAACCTCAGTGAGCCTTACATAAGGCGAATGCCAAGATAATTTCACTCGCCATCCGTTACGTATAATAATACGCTATCGAGATGAGTAAAATGGGTTATATTGGGGTAGCAAAGTCCCTCAACCAATAATAATTGTCCATCCGGGACTTCCTTACCAAACCATGATGTCTAAGTCATGATTCACTCAAATGTAATCAAAAACTTCAACATAAGTAAAGTCTGATGGCAAGTCTGG
Organism: Pachysandra terminalis; assembly: GCA_031762675.1. Taxonomy (NCBI): domain Eukaryota; kingdom Viridiplantae; phylum Streptophyta; class Magnoliopsida; order Buxales; family Buxaceae; genus Pachysandra; species Pachysandra terminalis. Next base: position 1,089 of record JAUPMG010110650.1, on the reverse strand, counting down.
TACTTGAACAGAATACGGTCATTAACCCAATTGGTTATGTTGTGCATGTGTAGTGCCGTGCACACTAACTAAACAAGCAATAATGTGAACAGCTATGTAATAATTCTAAGAAACATGGTTCAAGTATTCATGATAGCCAATAAATCATGATGTATAATTAACATAATTAATTCTCAATCAAATTAATTTAACATTCAAATCATATCCTAAAATAATAATAAATATCACACAATTAATCATCTTATATTAAAAAAAAATTATATCACATGATTCTAATCAAATAACCCAACCTGGGCTAACCGGCACGCCGGTTGGTCTACCGATACCCTCGTCAGGGGTTAAACACATTACATTCAAAGTCTTGAGGCTGGCCGGTAGGCTAACTGGCACACCGGTTGGTCACCCGCAACCTAGGCAGGGTCCAAACTATACTGGGTGCATGGTCTAAGGCTAGCCGATAGGCTAACCGTCACATCGGTTAGCCACTGGCAGCCTAGACAGAGATTGATTTTCCATAAATTTCTCAGGGGTAGCCACCGATAGGCTAACCGGCACACCGGTTGGCCACCGGTAGTCTAAACAGTAACTCATAAACAAATAAGGGGTATCCGACAGGCTACCGGCACATCGATTAGTCTGTCGGATGCTATCTGGGTGAACCGGCATGCCGGCAGGATGCCGGTTTGCCCAAAAACTTCAATTTAGCACGATTTTAATTTTATAACTTATTTTTAGCATTTTTCTTCAGAAGAAACTCATATTTAAATTAAATTCCGAAACTAACATAATCAAATAAACAATCACAATCACATCTTACCTTGCTTGGGATGAAATCGTTTTTGAAATCTTAATTTTTTATGAAAAACCATTGTTCTTGAATTTGAATTGATTGTGCTATGTCATATTCCTTGAATATGGCATGTTACCTAATTCAAATAAAAAATATAACTTAATCGAATTTACTTACCTTGCTTGACGCGCTGAATCTTCCTATTCTTCAACCCAGTTCACATTTGAACTGCTTCTTCTTCTTCCTTAGCTCCAGCTATCAACTTAGTTTTAAGTTTAATGGTTTGGACGACCAAACCA
>JAUPMG010110639.1:0-12025 GCA_031762675.1 Pachysandra terminalis | reverse complement strand
GGACTTATCCAGTGTAAGTTGTTACATTGGTTCACTTTCCGGTCACCGGTACTTGTCAATTGTGGATGATGTTGTCTATGTGACAACTCTTGGGTTTTGATTGAGAGGTTGAAAAGGGGATTTAGAGGATGGAAGAAGATTAGCATCAAAAATATTATTTTAGATTGATTAGGTAAGGTATTAAAATCTTCCATTAATATTTATTGAAAACTTAAGCAATTACCAACTAACCTATTAAAGAGCAATTAATTGATATTTGTTAAGTATTATTATTAGTAATAACGTTAACCACTTAATTGTTAATACTATTAACTATTAATAGTAAAGCTAAATACCCGAAACCTAACGGGGTATACCTGATAGACACGATGCTTAGCGGTAGGGGCGTCAATGGGTACCTGATACCCGACAAACTCGAGAAAACTGAACCCGTTTGATAGGTTTTGGTTCCGAGTTTGTAGACATGTTACATTATCGGGTTCGGTTCTGGTTCCATAAAAGACGACCCGGTAAAAAATCGGGTTTGACGACGTCGGGTACCTGTCGGGTTTCGGGTATTTAGCTTTACTATTAATAGTTAATAGTATTACTTATTAAGTGATTAAAGTTATTACTAATGACGATACTTAACAAATATCAATTGATTGCTCTTTAATATTTTAGTTGGTGATTGCTTAGGTTTCCAATAAACATTAATGGAAGGTTTTAATACCTTATCTAATCAATCTAAAGTAATATCTTATTGCTAATTCTTTTGTTCTTCTTTCTTTTAGTTTTGTATTCATCTAATCTTCTTTCATCCTCTAAATCTCCTTTCAAACTCTCAATCGAAACCCAAGAGTTGTCACATAGGCAACATCATCAACAATTAACAAGTACCGGTGACCGGAAAGTGTACCAATGTTACAACTTACACCGGATCAGTCCTTCCATCACCTACATAATCTTCATTCAAGTAAGTTGGGCATTATATTTGATTAACAATTTAAATCAATTTTAACTAATACATGTATATACTCGTTTTATCTAAAAAATAAAATATGATTAGCTAGTCAATTAAGATTGTTGATATGGGTATCGGTGCATGTAGCTTCCATATAAAAATGGAAAGAGACTGAGAAAGATAGGTTTTTTGTGTAACGGGAATGGTCTTCTTCATAGCTTTTTAATGTTTTCTTTATAAAAATTAATATTTATATTTCACACATTACCAAGTTTTATCATGCATGATACATGTAATATCATGTATGTCATTTGAGTTTTGACAGATTTTAATATAGAATCGGATGCTCGATGGGTACTTGTTAAAATCCGGGTATATCCAGGTTCGGTTTTGGGACCAATGATGACAAACCTAGAACCACCTTTCATAATAGGGTTCTGGGACTAGTCAGACCGTCCTGACCCGTTGACACCCCTACTTAATGGGGCTGTTTTTTCTTTGGAACCAGAACCGAACCCAATAATGTAACGGGTCTACAAACCCAGAACCGAAACCTATTAAACGGTTCGGTTCTCTCGGGTTTGTCAGATATTGGATACCCATTGACACCCCTAGATATGATTGGGTTGATCTTGTGAATGGAACACCTTTTAACAGCAGGTCGACCAGATCATGATTGACCAAGCTTTATAAATATATCAATTGGTCACTGTCATACATTTCTTGTTTGTACATGTATGAAGTGTATATTATTGGAGTCTCTTCCTATTGATAGTGGTATCGTTTTGAATGAATCAGAAAATCAGTTTGGTTTCATGGCTTCTGATATATGATAAAAGCTATACCCTCACTTTGGGCAGTTGGTGAAATATACAGAGAAAGAGGAATAACTTCCATATGCTTCTTGTTTATGAAAATTTTGTACAGCTTAGCTGTGGCTAGCTGTTTTTCCCAGCTTCGATGTATACACTTTCTGTACATGGGGCCTGGCCCTCTTTTACAATTAATACAATTATACTAGTTTACATGTACCCCACAAAAAAGTATGAAGCAAGGTTTTGCATATCAGCCAATATGTATCGGTTTTGAGGATGGCCGATACGAACCTAATGGTAAAGGTATCAACCAATACATGCAAATTACATTTGTTTTTATTGGGTGGACCAATACTTTGTCTTGGCATTGTTTATATGGAGTTACATCACATATTCAGTTAGGGGTTCCTTGGTGTATGCAATTTTGCAGAGTGTGTTATTGGCTGGTTAAACCAGAGATAGCATAAATATATAACTGAAACTGTGGACCATGAAGATGTACCCTGGGATTTAAGGGTTCGAAAATAAGTTGAAACATGGAAAAATATATTAAGTGCAACTTCAGTGAAAATGTGAATAGGGATGAGGCAGTTGTAAGCTTAAATAGTCACATTCATTGTTTATCCACTCTATGAATGTAAGGTTATGCATGAAGCAAGGAACTTGTGCTAACTGTTAAGATTCTGCCACAGCTTTGTCATATTGTAGACATTATCATTTTGTTCATTGAATGTAGTAATCTAAAATTAGGTCTGTTTCTTTCTACCTGTTCCAAATTAACTGATTCCATTTGAAAACCCTGCAGATCGAAATGATATCCCAACTGGCTCTAGCAGACAGGTAGTCTATATAAAATTTTCTACATTTCTATGTGCTAGGACACTGGACCCTGGTAGCTTCTCTTCTTTCTGGAGTTTTTAATGTGGGTCTGTGGATGCAGAATTTAGATTGGAGAGAAAGGCAGGCCATGCAACATATTAAGTCCCTTTTCTCAAAAGAGGCAAGTGGGAGTTGGTGAATCTCAACCATGTTTGTCTGTGGATGCACATTTTTCACTTTGCACAAATTAATGGTAATCATTTAGTGGCCACATTTGCCTGGGACATTGTAACACCAATTAAATGTGTGTGACAGGTCATTGATACTATCACGGCCAATGCAAATGATTTGGGGCCATGGAGTCTTGATTTTTTTAGAAAAAAGTATCTATCTTCATCATGGAAAGTTGTTGGACCGGAGAACTCTGACGAGAATAATACTACGGCAACACTGGTTAGGCTGATTTAATTCTTATGTTTGCAGTATTATGAAGACTCCTATTCATAGTTTTACCTTCATTAATGCAAAAGCCAAGTAAACTGCCACTGATGCTTTGATGTGTTCTGTTTTATGATTGTATTCAAAGACAAATCGAACTGCTGCAGATTTTGAGCAAGTGGCACCTAGAATCAAACAGGAAGAAGTTGCTACAGGTTAGTGATTCCTTTCATGCTGACCAATTGCGTTTTAAAATTTTTCATGTTCCTCATTTGGTTACTCTAAAAAAACTGTTGCTCCATTGCAGATGCTCATTCTCAATTTCTTGATACACCTGCAAAACGAGCAAGACGGGTAAATATCCTATTTTGTATTTATGATTATCAGAACCATTGAGTTGAAAGTTTCTCACGACCTGGAGGAATTCACTAACTGCCAATGGAAAAGTAGGCACAACAAAAATGTACGAGGCTGATGTTTGATCCATTGAGATTCCTCCAGTGTCTTGTAGCTCCATTTCCTGCTAGGAATTTAAAAAATATTATGTTTTTTTAAATAGCAATTGAGAGAGAAAAGACGTGAAAAGCGAGCTGCTGAGTTACTGCAACAAGATAATGGAGCAGTCATTAAACTTGAAAATGCGGCCATAGAACGCTCAAAAGCAGTTGACACTGCAGTTCTGGGGAAATACAGCATATGGAGGCGTGAAAATGAGAATGAAAACACTGATACAACAGTACGTTTGATGCGAGATCAAATGATTATGGCGAGGGTGTATTCAAGCATTGCGAAGATGAAAAACAAGCTTGACCTATACCAGGAATTACTAGCTCGGCTGAAAGAAAGCCAACGTACCCTGGGCGAGGCACAAGCTGATGGGGATCTACATAATAGGTAGTAGCTATTTGAGTTTATTATCTTTCTGAGTATATAATGTTGTCTGCATTTTTTCTCAATGTTAATGGCTATGCATATTTCCGTTTTGTGCCATAATTATGTTTTTTTTTTTTCAGTGCACCTGGGAGAATTAAAGCTATGGGTCAAATTCTATCAAAAGCAAGAGAACAGCTCTATGACTGCAATTTGGTAACTCGGAAGCTGAGAGCAATGCTTCAATCAGCGGATGACCAGGTGAGGAGCTTGAAAAAGCAGAGCACATTCCTGAGTCAATTAGCAGCCAAGACGGTTCCAAATGGTATTCACTGCCTATCTATGCGCTTAACCATAGGCTACTATCTCCTTCCTCCCGAGAAAAGGAAGTTCCCGAGGAGTGAGAATTTGGAAAATCCTAACCTTTACCACTATGCCCTCTTCTCCGACAACGTCTTGGCTGCATCCGTTGTTGTCAACTCAACCATCATGAATGCCAAGGTAAAGTAGAAGGCTCCCTTATGTTTAAATGTGTTCTAATTGTTCTTATGAGTTTTCCATATAAATGTTTTGTTGTGTTTCTTTGACTAAATAAATACTAGTTTGAATTGCAGGAACCAGGTAAACATGTATTCCATCTGGTTACTGATAAATTGAATTTTGGAGCCATGAATATGTGGTTTCTGTTGAACCCACCTGGAAAAGCCACCATTCATGTCGAAAACGTTGATGAATTTAAATGGCTCAACTCATCCTACTGCCCGGTTCTCCGGCAGCTCGAGTCGGCTGCCATGAAAGAATATTATTTCAAGGCGGATCATCCCGCGACACTCTCAGCTGGTTCTTCTAATCTAAAATACAGGAATCCAAAATACCTCTCGATGCTGAACCACCTGAGGTTCTACCTCCCACAGGTTTACCCAAAGTTGGATAAGATTCTTTTTCTTGACGACGACATTGTTGTACAGAAAGACTTGACTGGATTATGGTCTGTGGATCTCCATGGAAAAGTGAATGGTGCAGTGGAGACGTGCGGTGAGAGTTTCCATCGGTTTGATAAGTATCTTAATTTCTCTAACCCCCATGTTGCAAGAAATTTCAATCCAAATGCATGTGGGTGGGCATATGGAATGAACATTTTCGATCTCAAGGAGTGGAAAAAGAAAGATATAACCGGGATTTATCACAAGTGGCAGAGCATGGTGACTTTTTGAACCAGTTCTATGCTTTCTGCTTCGCTTTTACAGATCAGTCTATGCATGAATTGTCTCTAATTACATCTGATTTTGTTTTCTTTTCTTGCATTAGAATGAAGATAGGGTATTGTGGAAGCTTGGAACACTGCCTCCGGGACTGATCACATTCTATGGGCTTACGCATCCGCTTGAAAAGTCATGGCATGTGCTTGGATTGGGTTATAATCCTAGCGTTGATCGGGGAGATATTGATCGTGCTGCTGTTATCCACTATAATGGGAACATGAAACCGTGGCTGGAGCTAGCGATGACCAAGTATAGGCCGTATTGGACAAAGTATATTAAGTTCGATCATCCCTACCTTCGCAACTGTAACCTAAGTGAGTGAAGTAAAGGAGCCAGACAGTAAGCCTCATGGGTGCAGCCAAATGTGCAGCCAGATACTTTCTTCGGTCAAACAGAGAGTTCAGTTTGGCTTGATTCAATGCACGACAAACGGTGGTAACGCTTTCTGGACTATACCTTAATTTTTCTCACATATCGGTCATTCTTCTCGGTGATTCATTTCGATTCGTTTGTCTCAGTGTTAAGCATATTCCTGTATGAACTCTTCATTTACGTGTAAGAAGTCTGTCTGTGTATTTGTTAAGGAGTGTTGAATTCAATGCAGTCAGGGAAGGGAGGGGAGCATCATATACTGGGAATTTGAATGATATTGTGTTCTTATGATTAAACTTTTCCTCCCTCCTTTTTCTTTTCAATTCTCTGTGGTTTACTTTAATCTGAAGCTCTGAAAAGTAGTGTTTTTTTTTCATAAGCACATAAATTTTACTTGAGAGAGAGATGCTTCTATCTTGCGATGTGTATCATTATCATGGAGTGATCCATATGATATGATGTTGCAGGGAGAAATCTTTTGTTATATTTTCTTGTGATGGTGCTGCCAACATAACATTGCTAGCAAGATGACCCTAAACCCTAAATATTAATTCTTAAAAAAAAAAAATAATACCTTAAAAAAATGCTAAACCCTAAAAATTGTTGAACAATAAAAGAAAAAGATGAACACAAAACTTTGAAACCTTAAAAAAATGTTAAAAACCCTAAAAGAAAAGATGAGCCCTAAAATTTTAAAACATTAAAAATAAAATAAAATAAATCGTGATATTTTAGATCATAATTATTTTTTATTTTTTATTATCCCATAAAAGGTTTTTATCTGATTTTTAATTAGATAAAGGGTTCTTACCTTTAGAAGAGATTTTGATCAAAGAGAGAAAGCCAATAAAACATGTTTTCGGATGATTTTATCGCAACATGGAGATATTCTATTACGGGAGCATCTTCTACAACGGGATAGGATGGTTACAACCGTCTTTACAACTCCATTTAGAGGAAGTCATATGGACAGCCTGGCCCTCTGTTTGGATGGGGTTGGGCAAGGGCAATTAGCCTGAAGACCGGGTCGGATTGAAATTTAAGGCCATGTCTTTTTTTGGGCCGGGATCTGATTGACAACCCAACTCGAGGATTTATCAATCTTTGTGCATAATTACTAATTAGTTAGAATTTTGATGTCCCCTTTATAAGTTTCGGGATCGGATTGACATTAGATTGCCCGACCCAACTCGAGGATTATATCAATCTTCGTGTATAATTACTAGTTAATTAAAATTTTGATGTCCCCTTCAATAAGTTTCGAATTCTAAATTTTCACTTGTCAAAATTTATATTTTGTTTAGGAATCACTAAATTCTATATTAAATTTTCTAGGATCAATCAAGGAAAGAAAAATCCATTAGAGTTTTAATTTTAGTAAATATTTTAGGTTGTGTTGGCCCGGCTTTTATAAGTACTTATTGCAGCTTATAGCTTATATAAGCACTTTTTAAAATTAAATATGTACTTGGTAGCGCTTATGGGTAAGTGCTTACCCATAAGCAGTAGAGGAAGACTACCCATAAGGAGAAGCTGCTCTCAGCAGCTTCTCCCAAACTCCTATTCGTTAAGCTATTTCACAACTTTAGTAATATTTTTAAAATACCTATTTTATCCTTAAACTTTTATAAGCACTTAAATAAATGTTATTTTAAACTTAAATAATATTTTTATAATACCTATTTTACCCTTAAACTTTCGTAACAACTTAAATAAATGTGTTTATCAAACGCTATTTTCTTCAAATAAGTAGTTTATTGTTGTTGTGGATAAATGCTCTCATTGAGCAACTTATCCAATGAATGCTTATCCACAAGCACAAGCTGGGCAAACGCAGCTTTAGGGTCGTGTCGGGCTTAGGTTTGGCAAATAGCATTATGGACGGGCTTGGTTAAACATTGTTAAACCCGAAGCTTAAGTCGAGCCTAACTCAGACCAACTCAATCTCACTTATGTTTAGGCTACGTTTCGCTCGGCTTGTGCTTATGGATAAGCGCTCATTGGATAAATTGCTCAATGAGAACACTTATCCATAGCCACAATAAACTGCTTGTTTGAAGAAAATAACGTTAGGTAAATACATTAAATTAAGTGCTTATGAAAGTTTAGGGGGTAAAATAGGCATTATAAAAATATTATTAAAGTTTAAAAATAATATTTATTTAAGTTTAGGGATAAAATAGATATTTCAAAAATATTACTAAAGTTGTAAAATAGCTTAACGCATAAGAGCTTGGGAGAACTCCTTATGGGTAGCCTTATTACTCTACTGCTTATGTTCCTCTATTGCTTATGAGTAAGCACTTACCCATAAAGTCATAAACGCTATCAAACACATATTTAATTTTAAAAAGTGCTTGTACAAGCTACACCAAGTACTTGTAAAAGCTGTGCCAAATGCAGCCTTAGACTCTTACTCAGTCCGTTGCCACCCCTACTACAGAGGCTAGGCTCCCGCGGGTGATGCGCTCATTATTCTTTGTGCAATATAATTAAGGAAAGTGGTTTCATGATGCACCATTCGTCCATCCATGTACCCTCTTCTATAGTAGAGATGTTTTGTACAAATTGCCCAGATAAAAGCTGGTTGATCTAAATTCATCAAAAGATAAAAGAGATGGAATCCATATGGTTGAGCTGATTATAGAGCAATAGTTAATAGGAATCTTCTTTTAAATAAGTTACTTTAATTTTTTTAGGATAATTTATACACATTTTCTTTGAGGTATGCATAAATTACAGAAACCTCCTTTCACTTTTCACAAACCACAATGACCTCCCTTCATTTTTGAATAATAGTCACACTTTCTTCCCTTCTATTAAGTCCTCGTTTAAAGACTTGATGGAATTGCTAAATCAGCTAATGTAGATACAAAGATACCCATCTTATAAGAATTCAAAGTAATAATGATACCCTTAAAAGGGTGGAGGTGGATCCTCTGTTATGAGCCCGCGATATGGGGCGTGTTATGTGAAACACACTCATGGTAATTTTGCCCTCACCTTATTTACTTTTTGAAGACAAAATTATCATTTTGCCCTCGAGAGTGCTTCACATTACGCACCCCATATCACGACGGCTCATAAAAGAGGTTCTCCCTCCTGAAAAGCCAACATCGACTCCCAACTACACTCTGGACGGGGATCGTCTGTTATGAACACGCTTTGTTATGTTGTGAGCCTGTCATGTGAAACAAACACGAAGGATTTTACCCTTATAAAACAATTTAGGTGAGAATTTAGCCCTCATATTTGTTTCACATAGCACACGAGCGTGTTCATAACAGAGGATCCACCCTCCTATACGCTTGTTGACTTGATGTAAAAACATGAAATACAAACTTTCTTCTTTGTAAAAAAAGTACCTTTGAAATACGACTCTGTCTTCTCTAAACGGAACATGAAAATTAATTTGCTAGAACAACAATTTCTTCAATGAAACGAACTCTTTCTTCTCTATACAAAATGAAAATAAATTTGCTAGAGCAGCAATTGCAGCACGTCTTCAACGGAGTTATAGCAGCCGTCACTGCAAGCCTTAAGTACCGACCACCTTCCACGAAACTGTAAATCACAATGTCTCTTCAGTTAGTTATTTCTTGCTTTTTTTTTTTATCTTTTCTTTCTTTCCAACTTACAAATTACTTAGTTTTGTATTCTATCATTCGCCATAAGCTTATTGGGAATGTCGTACGATACTAATGAACTGAAGGTTGTAAACGATTTGGATCACATACTTCGATGTACACAAACTTGAATCTGCAACAGAAGCTCTCTATTTAATCGGATAATGTCTTACGTCGGAATATGTGATTACTAGAACCACATACAATGAATCCACACTCAATTGACCTCGCTTTGATGAAACTCTAATAGCAAATTCAGATCTTTGTATGAAGAAGAGATGAAAAGGAGATAATTCTCTATGAGTGGAATCCCAAAAACATGAATAATAACTCATGGGTAGGGAGGAGGAGTTTTCTATTTATAAAAGACTCAACTCAACTTTATTTAGGACTATATCTCCTAATATCATTAGGAGAGAGTTACATCTATATTTCTAATTAAGTATGGACGTTTCATTAAATGGGAATCTCAGGTCGGGCCAAACAGATCTGACCAACTGGGTTGACCCATCTCTAAAATCCAACCAGAAAAGAGGTCGAGAGAAACTTTTGAATGCCACTAGGATGATGATGTTCATAAGGTATTTTAATTTGTCCTTCTATTAAACCTTATTTTCTACATATGCACCCTGTTTTAATTTGCAAATAAACCTTGAGATTTTCTTTAGATTGTCAAAATCAAGTAACTATATTTTTGGATTTTGGGCCTAGACAAATAATATCCCCTCAAGGTTGGGAAAAGTGTTAGACCTTGCGATCTCCTTGCAATCCAACGAATTGCTTTGATGGAAGTGATCGTCTTTTCTGAATAAGTTTGTAGTTGCAACTAGCCCAAAAGTAGTGGTTTTGCAGAAAGTTTCTTGCAGAAAAGCTCATGGAAGTCAATATTAATCTGTAAAGAGTTTAGGTTGGAAAGAAGATGGGTGAGGAAGAAGTGGGGTTTGGGAAATTGTTATTGCCTTGTGAGGGAATTTCAAGGCTTAGAAGAGTGGAGGTGGTTTTGGGTATTGCTGAAGCGAAAAAAAAAAAAAAAACAGGGGATCGGTTTTAGAGAGAGAGAGAGAGAGGTGAATGTGCTCTGTTACTGCTATATAAGCAGCAGCAGAGGTTCATAGAAGAGAGACGATATTAATCGGGTGGTGCATGGTGTAGGTGGGGTGAAGAATAGAAAGGGAGGCCGAGAGAGGTGGAGATGAGTTTCGTTGGGAGGGAGACGAGATGGGGCTGTGATGGTGTTTAGGCCGAACCAGGATACCCAAGACCCGCTTGATTACACATGCCACTAAACCGCACGCGCTAAAAGCATGAGGAACAGAAGAGCGCAGGCCCAACAGGAGAACGCAAAACCCAAAAGATTAGCTCAAGCCCGATTCGTCTCCATCATTAGAACGTGAAAATGTGTTACCAATTGAAAATGGCAAAGTGGATCATGTATCAACAAAAGAGGACTAATAACAGCCCGATATGTACAAACTGTTGAACGGTTGCAATAATGGGCTATAAAAGAGAATCGGCCGAGACAGAAAAAGTCTCCATAGCAACCCAATTGAAGAGCTCCACAGCTAATCAACCTAGTTAGTCATAATCTACTTCAGTTTATGATCCACAGTAATCACCAGTTAATCGTTAGCTCCTGCAAAGATCCTACTACACCTACTTCTTACTTTGGACTAAGTTTCTCGCAGCAGATCTCTCTAGTCAGGTAATGAAGGAATCCTAGTTGGAGATTCACGGAGGCCCTCCCGCCAATCCCTTACATGCTGATTCGTGCATAGTTTAGTTGCGACCCACGATCGGAACCTAAGGAATCGCCGGAGGTTTTGTATTCTCTTTGTTCATGTTAATTTGTCATTTCAAATTAGGAAGTTATCTTTCTGAATTGTGTATTGACGAATCGTTCTGCTTGTTCTAATATAAAGTGTTGTTGATCATGTAAAATCAGTTTCTCTGGATCAGCCATTAATCCTTCGAGATCGTAAACCATACAATCGCTTGACTTAAAATGGGTCACACATCGACTGATTTATTCTTAACAATCAACTTACGCAGTTTGACTCACATAACCTGTCTTTCAAGTAAACTTGCGAAAGTTCTAGCACGCCCACACACACTTCGACCCTACGACCGAGAGTGAGAACCACCAACCGACCGGGAAGAAGGTGGATTTTGGTTTTCCGAACCATCTTTTTGGCACGCCCAGTGGGACACATCTGGTGAAGCTAAATGACACCCAAGACTAGGACGGGTGGATGGCCGGATGATGACCGTGAAGGAGTACTCCCCGTATTAGACATTGTCCAAGAGGAGACACTTGACAGTAATACAGTGTCGACCGAGACACAAGGCCAAACCATCCCGAACACTAAGGTAGGATCACTATCCTCCCCATTCAATGTGTCACGAAGCAACCCAAAAATTTAGAATTTTCGGATTGAGTTGCGACCTTCACCCCATATCACTATGGAGGTGGATCAACAAACATAAGTGGAAGATTAAGCGGTTCTAGTAAGATATAAGTAACTATTAGAGATATACTAAACTAACAAGTTCAAATGAAGTAAAATATACTTCTAAGATATACCAAGTATTCTACCAGAGTACGCTACCCAAACCTAGTCTTCTCGTGTCGCGACTAGCTCCTGAACCTAAAATATTAAATAACATCCATAAGCTAGAAGCCCAGATGAGTAAACCTTCGATGAAGGGCATGCACTCATGTTCCAGTATTTGAAAAAAATGCAGACGCGTACAATTGTGTAATAAGTATATTATGTGCAAGTAGTGTACAGTTGTGGCATACAACAATAATAAGTTCTCTCCCATCCTCACAGAGTATTACTCAGTGGTCTGTGATCCTACAACTACATGCATAGATTTTAA
>JAUPMG010110628.1:0-12025 GCA_031762675.1 Pachysandra terminalis | reverse complement strand
AATAATGCACATGGTACCCAAGGCTAAATAAGGGGTACCCTTGGCTTAATAATGCACAAGGTACCCAAGGCTAAATAAGGGGTACCTATGGCTTAAATAATGCACAGGGTACCCAAGGCTAAATATAGGGTACCCTTGGCTTAATAATGCACAGGGTACCCAAGGCTAAATAAGGGGTACCCCTTACTTAATAATGCACAGGGTACCCAAGGCTAAATAAGTGGTACCCTTGGCTTAATAATGCACAGGGTACCCAAAGCTAAATAAGGAGTACCCTTGTCTTAATACTGCACAGGGTACCCTTTATTTAGCATTGAGTACCCTGTGCCTTATTTAGCTTTGGGTACCCAAGGCTAAATAAGGGGGTACCCTTTGCTTAATAAGCATGTATTTATCTAGATGAGGAAACGAAATCCTGCACAAATAAGAAAAAATTGCAACTTAGTGACATTTTAACAAACAAGCATGCATTTATCTAGATGAGGAAATGAAATCATGCACAAATAAAAAAAAATTGTAAAGAGCCATACCTGTTCTTGTAAATGTGAAGATCGGTAACCGGTTAACTTTTGGTGTAGATATTGTTCCTAACCAAGGGAGAAAGGCTTAGCTTTTGCTGTAGAGGATGCGAGCCCGCCGGTTTAAGTCGACATCGAGAGAGAAGAAAGAGAGTAGAGAAGAGAGAAGAATAAGAGAGAAGAAGGGGAGAAAAACTTAGCTTTTGCTGTAGAGGATGCAAGCCCGAAATGTTGAGGTCGACACCGAGAGAGTAGCTTTTGCTGTAAAGGATGCAAGCCTGAAAGGTTGAGGTCGACACCGAGAGAGAAGGAGAGTAGAGAAGAGAGAAGAAAGAAGTGGGATAAGAGCTGTGAAATGTTTAAAAAAGAAAAAAAAAATTAAAACAACACCGTTAGATGCTGCCGTTGGCATTAAATTGCCTACGCCCACGTGGCAGCAATCCAACGATGCTGTATGGATTGCTGCCAAATATGGCTGTAGACAATGCTGAGCGCCTGTAGATATGTAGAATATGAACTGAATCAAAAGAGAGTAGCAAAACATGACACTCCTTAACAAGATCTTTTAGTCTCCATGGAATTAAATATCTTCCTTTAATCATTAGTATGATCACTTGTAAATCCCCTTCCAGAATAATTTTTAAGAAACCTGATAGTTTGGCCAAAAATATGCTTTCTTTTGCAATCATTAATTATCCAACCATGGATGAAGTATATCCCAGATACATGGAGAAACCCCCCACGAAATTGTCCGGCTGAGTTGCGACAACAACCACTCGCACCTCCATGACCATGGTTATCCAGTGCTGAGTCGTCAACATTAACTTTTTTATAGTCAAAAGAAAGTGAAGTTCAATGAATAAAACTCAATTCTTTTGTTCGGAATTGGTTGGTTTTATGGGTCTTGATTATCTCAGAATTTTGTATTAACACCCGGATGTGAGAAATTACTTGCAATGGAGAAGGTTGGATTTGTTCGAAGACAAGTCGGTTACGGGAAAGCCATATCGACCATAGGATGTTTGCTCCCGTTTCAATCAAGAGATCCGGATTTGGACATGTGGGATTCAAGAAGTTCTGTACAAACCATGAGGTGATACAAGTAATGGAAGAAGGGGCAATGATTCCAAAGGCAAACCAGATCGCTCGTGCAAGGGAACAGGTACAAAACAGATGGGAATGACTTGAAACTTTTGTAGAGCAAAGTCAGCAGGTTCCATTGATAGAAGGAAAAAAATTGTTAAAGTATTCTGTAGTAGGCAATCTTTGAAGAAGGCATTTCCATAAAAAACGTCTGATCTTTAGGGGATAGTGGAGATGCCACACTTTGAGCCATGGCATCTGAGATGTATTACCATTGTCTTCATGTTTTAATATATAGATTGAATCAACCGAATAATCTCTAGTAGAAGTAAAGCTCCAATGTGGTGTATAAATGTTTTTGTTGTTGCAAAGAGGAATGCCACGAATTAAGTTCATAATTATCCTAGGCCACAATGATGATAGTAATGGTAGATCCAATGTTCTTGAACTCGGATGAATAAGATGACTAACCTTCGATACTTGGCAATCGGGAGGAAGTGGTGGGAGGGACCAATTGGGTGGTTGGAAAGGAATCCATTTATCCGAGGAAATACTAATATTGGGACTGGTGATGCACAAACCGGTAAATGACTAAGTGCCAATTTACCAAAGAAGTTTGAGCAATCAAAGGATTCGAATACTTGCTTTCACTGGCCAAAATTAGAAAAAGACCGTTCCAATAAAAGGTTTCCAAGGATACTAAGAGGAAAAAATGGTAAGATCAATTAGGAATGTTCAGAAAGATAACACAGAACTTAACAGATTTCAGAAAAATGATTTCAAAGACAAATGCTCTGCAATTCTTAGAGAATGTCAAATGCTCAGAGTTGTTTTCACTCCATATACTAAAGAGAAAGGAGTTTCCTTAGTAGCTCGATTCTTAGATACTTTATATGCCCATAGAACATCAAACAAATATTCATGCCATTGAGTAGGATGATCATAAGTTAGCTTGCTCAATAACTTGATCAATGTCTTGTTCGTAGCTTCTGCTTGAGAATTACCTTGAGGGTACTATCAAGTTGATTTCCTATGAACGATATTATATCTTGCAAGCATTTCTCGAACCTGACGATTTATGAACGAATAACCATTGCCAGTAATGACCCCTCGAGGTACTTCTCATCGAGTAATAAGATATTCTTTGATAAACTGAGATACAACAATTCCTGTTGCTTTCTTCAAGGCAATAGCTTCTACCCACTTGGTGAAATATTCAGTAGCCACCGAGATCCATGTATGTCCTCTTCTGCTATGAGGGTTGATTGGACCAATCAAATCTAACCTCCAAGTGTGGAAATGATATGGAGTAATAATGGATTGCATACTTCGAGGATGTTGCCTTGGAATATTTCCATGTATTTGACATCTTGAACATTTTTTGGCATATTCGAAAGCATCCTCCTTTATAGATGGCCAATAATATCCCATATCTCGAATTTGCTCATATAACTTTCGTTTTCCTTTATGAGCTCCAAATGCTCCTGAATGTACTTCTCGAAGTACAATTGCTGCTTCTTGTGGATCAAGACATCTGAATAACTTGTCATCCGCGTTTATTCGAAACAGATATCCTTCTTGAAAACGAAATCGCACAGCTCTTCTTAGAATACGATGAGCTTCATATGCGTTGTTAGGCAGAAAACCATCACTCAAAAATTGAATGGAAGGTCTTTTCTAATCTTCCTCTTCTGCAAAAATAGGGCATACTTCCATGATATCAGGAATGCTTTGACAACCAATACATTTTTTCTGTAACTTCGAAGAATCCAAGGACGTAGTAGGCCAGTAGACTCCAAATCTTTGCAGTCTTCTGTACAAGGGAATGGAATCTGAAATTCCCCAAGTCTTCTCATGAATATCCTTAAGTATTTGTTGTGCTTCTTCATTTCCAACACATCGAAGTAACACTCCATTTGAAGCTTTGAAGTATAATATGTGACCAACTTCAACAAAACTTGCTAATTTTCGAACAGGAATTTCGAAAACTGTAGTTGAATATTTGAGTTGGTGTATGATAGCATGCCTCAAATCATTTGATGCAATATCTTCTTGCTCAATTTCAGGGTCAATTGTTGCTGGTAAAACCTTTCGTATTATTTCAATTTGTTGAGAATCTTCATTCAAACGCAACCTGCTTCCCAAATTAGCCAAAGTATCTGTTTGGTGATTTTTGGCTCTCAGAATATGCATTAAAATACATTCTTCAAATTTTCTCATCAATGTTCTGATTGCTGTTCTGTATGAAACCAACTCCTGCTCCTTAATAGCAAAATCTTCATTGATATGAGAAATGATGACTTTCGAGTCTCCAAAGACACTCAACTTCTGCATTCCCATATGTTTGGCCATAATCAGCCCAATAAGTAGAGCTTCATATTCTGCTCAATTATTGGAACATATGAAATCCAGCTTGAAGGAATAGTATAGATGTTGTCCATCATTTGAAGTGAATTCAATTCTAGCTCCTCCTCTGTTCGAAATTGAGGATCTATCAAATTTCATCTGTCATTTTTGATTTTCCACAGAGGCAATTTCGAACTCAGGTAATTCTTCATCTTGTACTTTCGAGAAAGCAGCAAGCAGATCAGCTACTGCTTGCCCTTTGATGCCTTTTAAGGTTTCACACACAATGTCGAATTCTGATAGTTGCAACAACTACTCTGTATATCTTCCAAGCAAAACAGGTTGTGACAACAGATACCTGATGGGATTCGAGCGAGTAACCATAATAATTGGACATGACAAAAGATAATGTCTTAACTTTCGAGTTATATGATATAAAGCAAGACAGAATTTGTCCACCTGAGAATACTTCACTTATGCTCCTTGCAAAAGTCTGCTGATGTAATATACTGGCTTCTCAATTTCCTAATCATCTTCTGGAGCTAATAATCCTCCAATAGAATCTTCTGAAGTAGCCAAATACATTCGAAGTGGTTTCCCTGGAATTGGTGCTTCCATTGTGTGAGGATGCTTCAGTAGTTTCTTGATATTCTCAAAGGCTTGCTGACATTCCATGATCCATACGAAGCCTGCCCCTTTTCGAAGTAACACCAAGAAAGGGGATATATATGCCAAAAGACCTGGAATGAACCTTCGAAAATATGAAACTCTTCCCAGGAAGGGCTTTAACTGCTTCATTGATAGGAGGAGTCATCTTGAGGATTGCTTTTGACTTTGTGGGATCCAAGTCAATTCCTTGTCTATGAACTACAAAACCAAAGAATTTTTCAACAGTAACCCCGAAGCACACTTAGCTGGGTTCATACTTGTATTCTTTGCAACGTTCGAATACCCTTTGTAATACTTCGAGATGTTGAGAACGCTCCTTTGACTTCACCACATTGTCATCCATATAATCTTATACTTCTTTATGCATCATATCATGAAAATAGTGGTCATTGCTCGTTGATAGGTTGCTCCAACATTTTTCAATCCGAAATGCACAACTGTATAATGGAAGTTACCCAAAGGAGTTCGAAATGCTGTGTGCTGAGCATCGATATGATGCATTTTGATCTGATTATACCCACTATAACCATCCATGAAAGAAAACATTTCATGTCCTGCTGTAGCATCAATAAGAAGATCCATGTTCGGCAATGGAAATTCATCTTTCGGACTTGCTTTGTTCAGATCTCGAAAGTCAACACAGCATCTGATTTGTCCATTCTTTTTTTTTTACATGAACAACACTCGCCAACCATGTAGGATGTTGTATTGGTTTAATGAAACCAGCCTTCAAAAGCTTTTCAATCTCAGCCTTGATTTGGAATTCGATCTCAGGCTTGAAGGTTCGAAAGGATTGCTTAACATGCTCGATGTCTGAGGACAAATGTAATCTATGTGTGACTAAATGAGGATTCAATCCACACTTATTATCGTAGCACCAAGCAAAGACATCTTTATTAGCTTTTAATAATGTTACAAGATTAGCCTTTTTTTCGAGAGACAGACTAGCATTAATAAAAGTTGTCTTTCTTTCTTCCCCTGGTTCTGATAAGTTGACTTCTTCCAGGGTTTCGAGAACAGAATTCTTTACATTATCTTCAAGCTGTTCTGGCGCTTCTTGCAGATCATGTTGAACTTCGAATATTTCAGCTATTGATGGGATATCATCACTATCCTCATCACTTGGGATCTCAACATGATAAGCTTCGGGTTCTTGATCATTCTCTTTCGAAACAACCTTTGAAAGAGAGACTTCTTGCTTAGACCAAAGTCGATATATGATTCGTCCTTTAGGGGTAACAACCCGAGTACAACGAGCTTTCGAAGCAGGTTGTTCAACCGGAGCTTCAGACACAACATGCCTCTTTTTTTTTGTTCTCTTTTCTTTTCTTCTTTGACTTTCCTTTTTGAAGGTCCGGACTCATGTATAGGCATATAAGGATTGGCATGAAGTGCTGGCCATGCTGGTAGGGATGTACCGCGAGGAAGTAAAACTTGGCTTTCTCCGGTTGGTGCAAGTTCATCATATTTAACAGCATCTGCAAGATGAACTTCGAGCTGGTCCAAAGGGCAAGGATCAACAACAAGTCGAACCATCTTCCCATTTCGAAATCCCCTTGCAACACTGATGGTATGTTAATGGAACAAGCTTACATCGGTGGATCCAAGGCCGTCCCAACAAAATGTGATCGGTCGCTTCACTGTCCAACACATGAAACAAAGTTGGATATCTGTATGGTCCAACCTGTAGTTCGAGGGTCACATGACCCAGAGCATACTGGCTTCGAGCATCAAAATCGAAAATCTTCATCGCCTGAGGGACCACCCTTTCGGATGATACTCCAATAGCCTTCAAGATGTCTATTGGAATAATATTCAAGGAAGATCCTGCATCCACCAAGGATCTTAAAATATCCACTCCTTGCAATACAGAGTTCAAGTATAAGGCTTTTCCATGGTTTTCGTATGAAACCATCATGTCCTCTAGTCCGAAAATTATCAGACCTTCTTCTGAGACAGCATTGGTACATTCCTCCTCTGCTTCTCGTAAGGACAGCCTCTGAGCATACGCTCGAATGGCTATCTGATCAGCCTTCGAAAAGCCTATTTCTTTCATACTTTCCTCGAACCTTTGATATTTTAACAAGTCTATCTTCAAAGGATAGTCAACAGTTCGAGTTACTTCCGAAACAATAACGTTCACGGCATGTCCTTTACCCTTGTGATTAGGCAAAGGATCGGTGTGAACAGTTTATGGTTGTAGTTTAATTTCCCCAAGTTTCACTCGAAGTTAGTATAACCTCCTCATAGAGTAACAATCATAAGTACTGTGAGCCACGTACTGATGATACTTACAAAATTTCAGATTGTTCCGATCTTTTGCTGAAGGTGTCTTCTTCAGAATAGGCAGTTGTACACGGTCATCCTTCACCAAATTGTCGAACAGGATGTTGAATTGTGCTGGTGTACAATCTGGCTGAGGAGGAGGATCTCGAGAATCTCGACCCTTCTCATTCTTCTTCGGCTTTTTCGAAGGACTTTCTTCAACTAAGATAGTTTCATTTCTCTTCCTTTCATTCTTCCTCGAAATGCTTGGCATCGAAACACTGAGTTTCCGAGCAGCATCATACAGCCTGGTGAAGCTTGTTATTCCCAAATTCTCTAAGTAAATTCTGTATTCGGGCAAGATCCCAATAATACAGTATTCGACTGACTGATCTTCGACTACGATTTTTGTGCAAGAAATCAACATATCCCGAAATTGCTTCACATATTCAAGAAGGCCCTTAGACTGACCTTGATGTTCCCTGCTTAAGTCGATCACAGTGTACACTTGTTTAGTGATGTAGAACTTCTTGTAGAAGAGAGCAGCCATATCCTCACAAGTATTCACAGAACCAGGCTTAAGGTTATTATACCAAGTATATGCCTTGTCAGTAATGGATTTCGAGAATTCCCTAAATCGAAGATCATTGTTTGAGGCATGAGCCCCCAAAGCCTTAATGAAAGGGCTTATATGCTCTTTCACATTCCCGTTTTGACCAGTGAACTTGGGAAATTTAGGACTCACATAGTCCTTGGGATAGGGTTTGCTCAAGAAGGAGATAGGATATGGTGGGCAGTAGTCACTACTGATCCATTCTGGATCTTGAGTTCTTGACTTCTTCAAAAGTGATTCTACCTCCTAAAGGGTAGCAAAATGAGAAGTAGAAGATGGTAATGGTGATACTGATGGAATAGTTGGTGGAGCAATTGTTGGTGGTAGAATTACCAATGAAGGCAAGATACCAGAAAGATTCTCAGAAGCAACCCTGATGGTTTCTTCTCTTGAAATATTGGGGATAACAACTGGTGGTAGTGAAGGTATAGGCAAAGATGGTGCGCTTCCTGCTTGAGATGGTGCCTGTGCTGCAAGTGCAGCCTGTCTTACCAAGAAAACCATCAGTTGTTAATGCATCACAACCATGTTTTCTAATAAGGAAATGACTATGGCATTATCATTGGGTGGTGGTGCATTTGAAGATGAAGGCACAGATGTTGATGGAATAATATTAGGATCAACTGTAGGAGTATCATTCAAAAGATCTATAGGGAGATTTTGTGTTCCAATAGTGTTGTTAACTGGAAGTTCTGGGGCTATTTCGGTAATTCGAGACTAATCTTTGATGCTAAAAAGATAGGAAACAAATCAAGTTCCCAGTGGAGTCGCCAAAAATAGTGATGCACAGACCGGTAAATGACTAAGTGTCAATTTACCAGGGAAGTTTGAGCAATCAAAGGATTCAAATACTTGCTTTCACTGGCCTAAATCAGAAAAAGACCGTTCCAATGAAAGATTTCCAAGGATACAAAGAGAGAAAAGGGTAAGATCCGTCAGGAATGTTTAAAAAGACAACACAGAACTTAACAGATTTCAGAAAAAGGATTTCTAAGACAAATGCTCTGCAATTCTCAGAGAATGTTAAATGCTCAAAGATTCAATCCCTCTTCCTTTATAGCCTCATCCTCCTTTTATAGCCTCAGACTCGTTATTTTAACCGTTTGCAACGTTTCATGAAGGGATTGAAGAGGTTTGATTGAACGTGCGTTTTGATTTGAATATTCGAAATCCAAAACGTCTAATTCAATATATAACGTTTCAATAAATGGTTTCACAATGTTCGGTTAAGTTAATGAATTTAACGTTACAAAGGTGATGATACGTTACTGTTTTGTATTGGTTCAAATCTTTTAATGCTTCAAGATCTTCAAAGATCTTGACAAGACTTATCTCTCTGGCCCTCGATTCCTGAAAGTCTAAAATTTATTTCCCCCTATGTTTTAAGTGAGTAATATGATTGTCCCAAAAGGCGTTTCAGAATATCAATGATTTAGATATGATAATTTGGTTATTTCGAGATGTTTTCTTGAAATACAAAGTGATGATTATTTCGAGATATAACTTCGAAATACTGATGACGATTTGACCCTCTCGAGGTGGTTAACCTAAAGATGCTTTCATGTTTTGAAAGTTCTCTTTCGAGAATATGATTCGAGGCCTATCTTAAAAAGGACTTTGAAATATACTGTAAATTTCGAGATGATTCTCCCTGAATGGGCTTTCCTCGAAATATACTTTTAGACAATATTTGAAATTCTAATTTATACAATCTTTGAATGTAATTGCACAATTGACCTTGCCACGTGTCAAAGGATGATTGAATTAAATCAATTTCCAAATTGTCTCATCAACATTAGCCCCCTGCACTTAGAATGTGATGTTTTTCTACATTGTAAATGCATATTTATTCAGACAAATTTCTATGCATATCTCTGATAATCGTGTCACTCCAAAAAAAGGGGTTTTTACCGGCGGTCTAATAAAAACTGCCGGGTAATAGTGTATCGTCGGCGGTTGTTATTAAACCGCCAAGAAACCCCTTTCGCGCTTAGAAAATCCCGCAAAAATGACCTATTCTCGGTGGTGTTTTCAGGACCGGCGAGAAATACCCCTTCGAGTGCGAATTTTCCCAGGTAAAATTAACCGTCTCAGAGGTTAAAATTATACCACCGTTAATGGTCTAATGGTCGGCGGTGTTTAATGCACCGCCGAAAAAGGCCCTTTGTGCCCTTGCCCTAATCTGGTTCATCAACGACGGTTCTATATACACCGCCGACGAAGGTATAATGGTCGGCGGTTTTTAAAAACCAGTCGAGAAAGCCCTTTCCATATACAGCAGTTATATATAAACCACTGAAAAAGGTGCCATGGTCGGCAGTTGTTTACCAACTGCCAAGAAAAAATAGACACTAGTTTAAGTAAAACCGCCGAGCAAGGGTTATTGATCGGCGGTTTTACTTAAACTGCCGAGAATGACCTTGTGTTCATAAACCGCGAAAATCCCTTTCTCTTTCTCGCTCCCGCCTTCTTCTATGCTGCTGCCTTTTGTGCTCAATCGCTGTCGCCGTCGCCTTTGCCCGTTGCCGTTGTTGTTGCCGTTACCGTTGTCGTCGCTATCGCCGTCACTTTCGATAGTCGCCCTCTCCCTCTTGCTCGCCGTCGACCCTTCATCTGACCACGTAATTGTTTGCCTTGAAGAATGCTGTAACCATTTCAAACTTTTCTTCCTCTAGTATTTCTGTTCTCATATTCAAAGACCCCAACACTTGAAATAAGTCAAGCCATCCTGTTTTTCCTTCGTGTTTCAGTTATATACTCTGAAGTTCAAGATGACTTTCTATTTCAGGTTCCAACAAATGTTAATTTAATGAACACTTATTTACATACAAGTGTTGGTTGATTAGATATTTACATACAAGTGTTGGTTGATTAGAGTAGATAGAGGCAAATGTAAACTGAAACTATATAGATGTCTTGGAAGCTATGGGATTTGAAATAAGTTGACTAAGACAAATGCACATAGTGCAATTTTAGTAAGAACATGCATAAAAACAATGCGATACAGCCAAGAGATAGGCCCATTTATATCTGAGTTTGATTAGGGAGAAATTAGGGAGGATGCAGCCCATAAAGTTACAGTTGGTCGGCTGAAATAAGGTACCAAGGCTCTACTTACAGATTGCAATGTAACCATCAAATCTTGTTGACTTGAGGGAGTAATTATACTTCACACCATACTGAATAAGCTGTATCAACCTGAATATGGTAACCAAGAAACATCTATATAAAACAACATTTATATAAAGTTGCTTCTTCAAAGGGAAAGTAGTGGAAAATATATTAGGAGAAACCTTGTTCGGAATATTGGATAAATCAGGAATAAATTGGGTAACACAAATATTTTCAGTGAAGAGGTTATACTCGTTTAGATAGTGCGATGCACGGGTGTAAAGAATTGAACTATAATCAATATTTATAACCTTATTAATGACAATAAGAACCTTTATCCTATTCAACCCAAATGAAACCTATGTGAACTGGATGGATAAAATGTTTATAATATAAAATCCTCTTTTATCTCTACAATGACTCTGGCACCTGTTTCTATCACATTTATTTAAAAAAAAAATATTAGTATACCAGATGCTCACTAATTAAGGTCATGATTAGAACCTTATCGTCAAATATTTGTATTGCATATGCTTTGAAGTATTTGAATCCGGATCCTAGATGTTCCCATCAAAGGTTATAATGATAATATACAGCCTTAATTAACTTGAATATCATCCAAATAATTCAACGAATCCAGTTCAAATAACAATAGTAAACAACAATTGTGTAATCACAACACAATGGTTGTGAAATGGTTACAACATTCTTCAAGGCATCTAAAACAGACAATGCCATTAAAAACCAGAACTTCTATGTCTGAACAGAACAAAGGCAAAACAACATCCCAGTTTCCTTAATTGGAAAAGAATCCCAAATTATCCATTTGTGTGTAAAATTAGATGAAGAATCCCTGAAAATTACATCTTAAGAAATCATGAACTAAAAATTTGTGTAATTAGTCCAAAAAAAAATTGAGTACATATTATAATTATTTGAGAAGGTTCTATTTTAGATAAAACTGTCAATTACTAGTGAAATTTTAGGAAGTCATCATTTTTTAGTGAACGAGGCATTGGGCTCTATATACTGACCCCAGGTTCCCCAGCTATAAGCTCCTCCCCATGTGGGTGACCTACAGGTTTATAGACGTCACTAATTTGTTGATGCAAAGTAAGAGGCCTTTGAGAGTTTCTTCTGCTGAAGGTTAGTTTTAAGCTTTTAATAAATTTTTCTTTTACTTTAATTTTATTGTTTTGATTTGAAGAACTTCAATGTGGTTTATTGTTTTGATTTTAATTAGCTAAGTTTGATATATATTTGATGACATTATATCGATTGATAGGAGTTGATCTACATTGAAGCACTAGTCAGCCCATAGGATCAAGTTCAGATAACTTAGATAAAACTTCCCATTACTAGTGAAATTTTGTGTAGTCTTCATTTTTTAGTGAACGAGGCACTGGGATCCACATACTGA
>JAUPMG010110617.1:0-12026 GCA_031762675.1 Pachysandra terminalis | reverse complement strand
ATATATTTAAGTTACAATTAACATACTTAGCTTACCTTGATCATGACATGGTACTCAAACCCAGAAATTATACTTTTCATTATGTTTTGATTAAGGAGTAGAAGAAAGAGAATTGTATTAAATATGCTATGTCGTACTCAAGGAAAACGACATAGCGGATGTGGGAGAGCTAGCTAGTCTCTTTGACCTTCTTCGTGATACCTTCATTGTTGAGTCATCTCCCGACTCTAGGTTTTGGTGTATTGATCCTAATGGGAAATTTTCTTGTAAATCCTTTCTACATGTTTTCCAGGAGGAAAGAGATGACCCTAATCCAATCTTTTCTACTTCTCGTCTTTGGGGTTCTCGAGTCACTCATAAAGTTAAAGCTTTTGTGTGGACTGTCTTTTTGAATCGGATTAATACTGCAGATAATTTACAAAATAGGAGAAAGTACATGGCTCTATCACCACATGTTTGTGTAATGTGCTTGAAAAATGGAGAATCAGTGGATCACTTATTCCTTTTATGTGAGTATGCTATATATTGGGGTTTCTTTGCTCGGAGTATTGGGGTGGAATGGGTTCCACCTAGGTTCGTGAGCGAATTACATGAGCAGTGGTATTTTCCATCGCTTGGGAAGAAGGGGCAGTTAGTGTATGGGGTTCTTTTCTTCTCCATCATTTGAGAAATTTGGGATAAGTGCAACAATAGAATCTTTGAGAGTTGTTGGAGGAGCTCCTGATTTCTCACTGATATTATTATGGGGACTACGGCTGCATGGTCAGAGGTGCTCCCGGAATGCAAGGACGTCTCTGGCTCTCTGCCTCGGATATCATCAGATGTTGGGACTATAAGTGCTCCCGGAATTCAAGGACATCTCTACCTCGGATATCATCAGATGTTGGGACTCTGTCTCTGGGATGTAGTGGCCTGTATGGGGGGTGATGATCAAGGTTTGCAATGTCGATGTCGCAAGACATGTTGCAAACTGGTAAGACTTGCGAAATTTCGCAACATGTCGTGACATATTGCGACATCTAAGGAAAAGATGGGAAATTGAGGGGAATCTTAGTTTTTTGATAGAATTTTTTTCCCAACTCCTAGATGAGCATAATTGAATCCTAAATACAACTTAATACATCAAAACATGCAAAAATAAAACACTCCCTTAATCAAGACCATTAGTTGAGGGGGGTTAGGTTGATGTTGTAGTGTTGAGCTGTTAGTTCCAATCTCCAGTTGTACAAAAAGTCAAAAAGTAATACATCCAATTAATGTAGATAGATCGTTCCTATAATTTTTACTTACTATTTATTTATGTTTTCATAATTTTATAAGATTTTTTTAAGGAAAATATATTTTTTCCCTCATGTCGTAGGGAAAAGCGAAATCCAGCGACTTCTCATGGTTTCTATGTTATGTTGCTGGATAAAAACGTCGACATGTCGACGACATTGAAATCCCTAGTGATGATGTCTGTATTTTTTATGACACTACTTTGTTTTGTGGTGTGCTGTATTTTCTGTTTTTTCTATTTTTTTTGGTTTCTTGGGAGAATTGTTGGTTCCCTGCCTTGGGGAATATGTCTCTTCTTCCTTTTGCTGTACATTTCTATCTCTCCATAATATATTTCTTCGTTATTGATCAAAAAAAAAAAACAATTGGTCTAGTCCGGGTTAGGGCACTTCTCTGAAGTCCCTTATTACATGCATGCATCATTATTAATGAATGCCTAATCACTCCAGTCTACATGAAATGGGGTTATACTAATATTGACATCACTAGTCAATTCCGGAGTACCAACACATGTTAAACTTGATCATAATACAATTGTATTAACATAATTCCAAAGGTGAACATTATCACCCTTATTCTCCTCTCATAATAGTACACAACCTATTACTCTTACTCTCATAGGAGTCCAAACATGATATTTCTCCAACACATAAGTTTATCATTCATATGCTATATGTATGCATTCCCGCAAACAACAAATACAGTGTAAACAAATATTAAATAGGGCTAGGGCCCTTTCAGTACATCTATAAAAAATGAGGTGTGTGAGCAACACATTTTTGTTCCAAAACATCTCAAACATATGTATAATCATATTAAAATCCACATCATACATGTTAAGCATATGATAGAATTATCCACAAATGATCACAAACTTTTGCACACTTTTCAATTTTTTGGTAGACCGAAGGGTCTACTGAAGGTCTGTCAAGAAGTTCGGCATACCCACTTCAGCACACCGAAGGGTTTCTGCAACCCTAATAGAATCAAACAATATTTTTTGGGCAGACCGATGGATACTTAGGTGGCTCGAGCCGAGAGTGCCTAAAATCACACATTAAGCTTCGGTGGGGTTTCGGCAGATCGAAAGGTGCCGAACCAACCCAGAATTATCGGCAGCCAATTCAGCAGACCGAAGGGTTTGTCGAAGGTGCTCGAACTTGCATAATTTGTGGATTTTCCACCATAAAACGTTCATATCATACATATAAGAATATCAATCGTGATCATATTTAGAACACAACAAAACCTTACCATTAACATCACTTGAGCATTTGTAAAAGCCTTCTGCAAGATGATTCATACGATATCCCTAGTTTATCCGTTTGCAGCACGCAATAGTAGAATCACCGAAGCAAAACCTTACTCTCATACAAGCGTACATACGACACTCACAAACTCTCTATCCAATGCCTACACAAGGGGTATTCATACCCTAGATCAATCAAAAATAGTTTTACAAGATGAACTTACAATATGTTGAAGATGGTGATCAGCTGAACACTTCTTTTAGGTCGGACGGGTGGATCTTCTTCTAGCTCCCTCCACAAGGCTTCAAATCTCTATAGCAATGGAGAACTCTTGTATGGCTCCTCTATCCCTCTCAATTTTGAAAGTGAATAAACAATAGGTTATGGTTAACCTAATGATTTGTTTAGCGCCATTAGGTTAGATTAGGGTTAACCTAATGAGTTGTTTAACCCCATTAGGTTAGATCTCACCCTTGGATCTCTTGTCTTATGATGAGACAAGATCCAAGCCATTGGATCAAAAAGACATAAGATATGATAGAGTGTAGATGCATAGTAGCCATTCTATGCATCCCACCCTATCAGGAATAACTTAAAACCTTTTTAATTTAAGCCCTATTTAATTACTGAATAACCTCTAGAAATATCAAACTAATCCCTATGGATTTTTAAATTACAAAAACTCTTCAAATTTTTACAGGATCTTACATTTCGCCAGTAAAAGAAAAAAAAAATAGTAAAGATGTGTGTAGAGAGGGAGATGGTAACTCCTTTTAGGAACCTAGATAACATTGTCAATGTATGTGCAATTGCCTTTGCCAGTAGCACTTTGGAGTACAGCGTTTTGAATGTTGGTGACATGGCAGGAACAATGGCATATATGTTTGGAACAGATTCCATTTTGAGTCTAGTGGACCACTCAGTAGGATCCAAACCCAGATGAAGTGCTGACCATTTGTCAGAGAAAAAAGAACGAATGGATTTTGTAGACATAAAGACTCCTTTGATTTTATTGAAAGGCTGAAACAGGTGAAATCAAAGGACATTATTTGTATCTGTGGCTACTTCTGTTTTACTGGCCTGGAGGAATACATAGAGTTGAACCTAGTAAAATTAGAAATGGAAAACGTAATGTTGCCATCATGTCACCAATTTAAGGGTTGGCGAAGAGTTTAGTGATTTTCCCCTTATGTCATGGACATTTCGCGACATGTCACTGATATTTTGATGATATAATGGAAAAAAACCCCATGTCACTTGAAATGTCGCTATTTTCAAGTGGTATTTTTAGATACTCTACTTTTCCTCTTCTTTCTCTTACAGAAACCCCATCTCATTCTTTTTGTTTCTTTCACTTGGATTTGTGTATCCACACAATCTAAGCTACGTTGGTGGAAATGTTTGAAGATTGAAGGCTTTGGCAGGAGGTTTTCAAGGTAAAACAAATATCTTTTAGTTTTCATCCCTTAAACCTAACTAAACTGCTTCAAATTAATATGTTGTATAACGATACCCGATCTATCAATGGGTGTCAATAGTTTTTTTTTTCCTCAAAGAAAAAATATATATTTTTGTAGAAAAAGTAATGCATGATATATATTTGAATATAAATTTTCTGCATAAATTTTTAGAATGAAATTTTAATCAATTTGGCCAATTATTATCTATACAAAAAATTAACCATTGATAATGAATTAGTTATTAGTGTAAAAAGTATTTTTAGGAAATTCTGGTTATGCATTTCTACTGTATAGTTACTTGGGAATGGTTTTTGTGGTTCTTATTAATATAAAAATATAAAATTATTAAAAAATAAAAAAATAAACTTTATGAGTTATGTATTTTGATTATTCTTAATTTTTATGATATTTTATAAATTTTAAGTTCATTTTTATTTTGTTATAATATTTTGTTGTACTTTGGGTTGACATTTGATGATATGCATGTAAACTCCCTTCATTAGGGTATCTTTATTATGTATACATTTTTTTAATCATATTCTTATATATTTATCATTTATTCAGCCTCAAGTATTTTGGGGATTATTTCCCCACTTTTCCCTTAAACTTGGGGTAAATTTTCCCCATGCCATTGATGCCAATAGACATGTCGACATGGCTGGCTCATCGACGTTTAAAACATTGCTTTGGAACCTGGACAACAATGCCATGGTCTGTGCAACTGCCTTTGTTACTAGCACTTTGGAAAATGTACAACAATGGGTCCAAATGAATGGAAGGAAGGGAGGGAAGGCAACTGCCTTTGTTACTAGCACTATGGAACCTGTACAATAATGCCTGGGTCTGTGCAACTGCCTTTCTTAGTAGTAGTTTGGAACCTGCACAACAGTGCCAAGGGACCAGATGACTGCATCTTAATGACTGCCTGTCTGGAGAGGGAGGGAGGGGCAACTGCCTTTGTTACTAGTACTTTGGAACCTGTACAACAATGTCAAGGGACCAGGTGACTGCATCTTAATGACTTGCTGTCTGGAGAGGGAAGGAGGGCAACTGCCTTTGTTACTAGCACTTTTGGACCTGTACAACAATGCCAAGGGACCAGGTGGTTGCTTCTCAATTACTGCCTGTCTGAACGGTGATGCAAGCAAGAGAGGTAGGGTGGGAGGGAGAGGTTCAGGCAACTGTCTTTTCGTAGCATTTTGGCACCTTGACAACAGGGACGAGGAACCAGAGTTTGAGTTTATATGACCACCATTCTAGGCCAACGCCATGATGCTCGTGGTAGGTGTCTTGGGGGAAACGGTTTCCAAGGCAGTGCTTTGACTACACTGATAACCTAAGCATCTAGGGCTCTACACTACTGTACTTGGTAATGGTTATCAAGGTCATTGCTGAAAAAATGTGATTAGTCAAAGTTCAAAACTTGTTTTCAACCTTGAAACTCGGTGTCTAACATAAAATCTAGTTTTGGTTAGTGCTTATGCAATGGCCTTTAATTTGTGAAATTTTATTTTTATATAAAAATATTTTAAATTGTACAGGAGAGGGGAAGGTAAAGTGATCATTGACCCTATTTCATATTTTTATTACCCAGATCTTACTTTCTTGATTAGATTATGCACCTATTGTCACATTGGTATGGTTATTATATGATGATGATTAGAGACATTCATAATTCAGTTTTTTCCGCAGACAAGTAGAAAGCATAAAAAATGCATCCAATTAGACCACATGTAGTACACCATGTGTCATACATTGCTGCAACACTAGGAAAAAAGAGATACTAAAATGTGTTATTCAGCTTGGTATTTTGTCATGTCAGACATGGAGTGTTTAAAGAACATACCCTCTTGCATAATCATTGGGTAATTATTTCCAATCACATGTTGATGTATCAAGGCGGTGTGACTTGGTAGGTTCCGTAACTCTTTTCAAACTCCTTTGCTTTCTGGTTTTAATACCCCTATTGAGATATATTTTATTTCAGGCCAGTGGGGTTATCAGAAGGGAGTATGACATGAAGTGTAAACTGCTAAGACAACAGGAATCAAGTGGAGAAAGTTCTTACAGGGTTGAAAAAACTCGTGCAGTTATCAAGGATCTACACTCAAGAATCAGTGTCGCGATTCACAGAATTGACACAATATCAAAGAAAATCGAGGCATTAAGGGATAAAGAGCTCCAGCCACAACTTGAGGAGTTAATTGAAGGGTATGTTTCACTAATATCTTTCATTTTTTGCTATATGCGATATATGGGCCATGAAAAATTCATTAGAGCTCGAAAATATAGATAGACAAACAGTTTGTGCTTCTTGATCAAAATGAAGGGAATCTCCTTCATTTTGGTCGAGATATCTCTTATGTTAAATAGAGAACATATACATCCCCCCACTTCAAGAAAAAATAAAATAAAAAGAGTGAAAACACTATAGTACAGGAATATATCACGGTATATCCCCATGCTACATATTTTATAATCTTAAATTTCTCCTATGATTTATATCAGCCATTGGGACACACCATATATTCATATTGAACCTTTGTAAGCACCAGCCGGTAGGATCAGTATTGGTCAAGATTTGAAACCGTGAATACATCTCCAAAAATGAAAAGAGTACATAGCAGGACACTACCAATAACTCATCCACATTGACTCAATGACGGAAGCCAGTCACAAAGCTGGTTAGGAAACTAAAATCTCACACCCAATACTGCTGGTACCATGCATGGTGATCGCAAATAAGAAGCTCATACTTTTTTGAACTAATTGGATACTTGTATCAGAAATTCCTGCAATTGGTTCGCCGTTTTGATAAAGGACATAATTGACAATTCAAGTTGTACACTAATTTTTGAATGGTGGTTCCAACTTCCTAAATAATGTACTTCTATGTTATAAAAAAAAATGTATTCATAAAATATTTGGAAAAGGAAAAGGTATTAGGTAGTGGTAAAAGCTTTTTCTGTTAGCAAAATCTTTTCTATAGGGAATTCAAAAAGTGCTTTTGTGAAGCATGCATACCATAAAATTGATTTTCAACTGAATGAAGTAAACAAATATGATAAAAGCATAACCACATACTACGACTCTAAAAATGTGCTGGGGGTATACAAGTGAGTATCTAGAATAAGTTTATATTATTGATAGGGGAAAATATCCAAGATCAATGCCCCTGACTACTTACAAAAGACATCATCCATGTCAATCAGATTAGGACAATCCTCCATGTTCTCTTTTTCTCTTTAGTGCGTTTTCCTAATTCTCATGGTAATTTATAAGGTCGAGGCTATTTCTATTATGCTGCTTCGAGTTTGTGAGAAAAATACGTGCTCCAATCTCTTTAATAACCCAAAGTAGATGACATTTGGGACAACATTCTTACAACAATCTTCCTCTAGGTTGGTAAGATCTGACCCATACAACATCGAGCTAGGTTTTAAATACACATATTTTTTTAATCAGTAAGCAAGGGTTTAAATATTGATATAGGAACACGGTTTTGGGAAAGATTGCAAGGTTTAAATATCAATATAGGAGCGAGATTTAGGGAAAGATTGAGAGACATGTCAAAGGAAATATCGATATTGCCAAAAGTCAGTTGTAGAAGTAGGAGGAACATGGTTTAGGAAATTTTGAGGGCCATATTAAGCAAATATCACCAGATAGTTGTCAAAAAGTTGGAAAAATGAGGAACAAATTAGGAAATAGTGGGAATTTTGAGTGAAAAGTTTATGGGATTATGATTTATTAGACATATTTGCTCCAACTGAGAGTTGGGGAAAGATTGAGGGACATAATAAGGGAATGTTGATACCACCAAAAAGTTAGAAAAAATGAGGGGAATATTGGGAAAAAATGAAAATTTTGAATAGATCATTGTGGGATGCTGATTTAGGCATGTTTGCAGCAAAAATAACTTCACACATTACAAAAAATAATAATATCGGACAAGGCATGCATAGTATGGCATGTTCTATCGTGCTTTGTCATTCAGTAAAACTTGAAATAATTAATGTACAAGTTTGTTTTCTTTTTTCTTTCTTCCTTTATTTTATTATTATTATTATTATTTACGAAAAACTAATACATATATATTGCAAGTTACAAATATGTGAAAAAAAAAAGACAATCTAACCATGTACCTTGTAGTCATGGTCTAGATTGAAGATGTTACTTTGTTACCGTTCTACTTTGATTGCACATAACTCACCATTACATATATTAGGATAAACCCTGGTTAAATATTGTTTCTGTTGAATTGTTACACGTCCTTGAATATACATCCCACATAAAAAGTTGCATATCTTCCCCAGTGTTGTTAAACCGCCTAGGCAACTAGGCGTATTTTTTAGGACCTAGGCGATCCTCGCCTAGGCCAACATTGCATTGCCTAGGCGACCACCTAGAAGTCTAAGCGACCACATAACATACCAAACAAAAACTGACCAAGGAACCCAGTTCTCCATTTAAGCCATCATATCTCTGTTGATACAGTTTTTTTCTACTCAGATGTGACATATGGTCATCCATACATACTAACACAAGCATTTTAACTCTCATATCACTCATTCAACTTACCAATTTAACTTTTAAGTGTGCTATGCTCTCTAAATCAGATGAAAGATCGAACATTCCTCGTTACTTTGTAAATAAAAACTGTGCTGTGTTACTCATTTATGACTGAATATATTATGTTTGATAAATAGAGATGGCAGATTGGATCCATTTTGCCAACCCCAACTGGCTGGGATATCACAAATTCTGGATCTTGAGGCTGGCCTAGTTACTCATTCTATGTAATCAATATCTGACCTAGCAAGATCTTGCATAGTTACATCAGTATAATTATACTTCAGAGACTACATGAAACTTGCATTTTATATATAACATCCGTGTGAATTGATTTGTGCATTTCATACAGTCCCCTAAAACATGTCTTTTGTCCATGCTGATGACAGGTTGAGACGGATGTGGGAAATGATGTTTGAATACCACACGCTTCAGTTCAATATCATCTCAATAGCATATAACAATGGGAGCACGAAAATCTCTCTACAGTCGGAATCACACCGGCAGGCTACCATTCATCTTGGATGTGAATTGAGCACTCTGTCATCAAGCTTCTCAAAATGGATTAGTGCACAGGAATCCTACCTGCGAGCAATAAATGGATGGCTCAACAAATGTGTCTTGCTAAATCAGAAAAAGTATAGTAGGAGGAGGAGGAAGGCCAGACCCCCCACCGTTGAGAAATCTGGGACCACCCATATATGTTACCTGTGATGTTTGGTTGGAAAAGCTTAAGAGCCTGCCTACTAAGGAAGTTCCAGATTCCTTAAAGTTGTTAGCAGCGGACACTGTCCGTTTCTTACCTCGCCTAGAGAAAACTCAAGCAAAAAATTCAAACCAATCATTTCCATTGTCCTGGAAGGTTGGTAGCAGTGATGAACCATTGACCAGTATACCAAGAGGTGAACCACTGGAAGACTGGGTTTCAGGTTTTGATCATTTGCGATCAAGCTTGGTGTGTTTTCTTGATCGGCTAAGCAATTTCAGTGAAGATGTATGCTGATCTTCTGAAGGACATTGCGGAAGCTAAGATAAATATGATCACGGCTCAAA
This sequence comes from Pachysandra terminalis, assembly GCA_031762675.1. Classification (NCBI taxonomy): domain Eukaryota; kingdom Viridiplantae; phylum Streptophyta; class Magnoliopsida; order Buxales; family Buxaceae; genus Pachysandra; species Pachysandra terminalis. The sequence goes on along the minus strand of JAUPMG010110617.1, from coordinate 2,413 downwards.
AAATTCCCAGGCATAATTTTCATATTTGAACACGAATTGGAAAAGAAATAAAGTCGGAGGGAGAAAAACCAAAGCTGGCAGCAGTTAGTTGATTGCTTTTCAACTATCTTATAACGGGAATGAAGGACTTAGAATCCATGAAGCATAATATCAGATGGGGGTTTTAGGGGGCTGTAGCATTTGTAAATTGGAGAAGGAATAAATGGGGCATGGATTATATGGTTCTGCATATGTCCATATTACGAAATAGCAAATAAATGCACCTGAAGTATTGTTAATTATCTGTAGATTTGGAAGATGCTGCTGAGTGATAAAAGGGTATGATTGTTAGGTTAATCTGTGATTACCTAGTGTTAATAAAGAGAGTTGTGCACTAATCAATGGAACATGTACAGCATGTAAGCATGAGTCAAGGTAGAAAGCCACCCCCATACGTTTCTTCGGTCATATTAAATGTTGCATTAATGCATTCATTCATTCACGTTGTCCTTTATGTTTGTGGTTGTAAAATTAGGAACTTGTACAGATTCAATATATAGGAACCATTGCTTTTGTACATTGAAATCGCAGTAGATCTGGTTCTGTTTTCATTTCTATTCATTTTGAAGCACATTCGTTGACGTTTTTTAGTTTGTGTAGGTGCCTTCTTGGGAAAATACGGTTCACGTGGCAAAGAGAGGCCTACATGTTTGCCATATAAGATATAAGTAGGGAAGGTAGATCCATGTGTAGGCCCAATTTGTGTTGCAAAATTGTTTTTACAGTGTTGTTTGAATTGAGTTGGAGAGACCGGGTTGATAAGGTAAGGTAGGCAATGGCAAGAAATCAGTAATAAGAGATGCACAATCAAGTAGAAAAAGTGATAAACCATTACCTTCCGATCAAATGACTTCTTATTTAAGAGATTTTTGTAATAGCACCATCACTCCTTCCGTCTTACAACATAAAACGTTGCGTGAGCTTATGATGTCCAGTAAGAAGCATGGAAAAGTCACCCATCCTCTTATGGAAACCAATCACAAGGGGTTAGTGTGATAAAATCCAATAACAAATACAACATAATCCAACAGCAGATGAGTAGTTTAAATGAGATGGAATGGGATGAGATGAAATCATTCACACGACCTAAGATGCATGCAATGAGTGTCATACACAAATAATGATAGATATGCACAATGAGATGTACTAAGATTAACATCGTTTGATAAGTGGACCTTATATGACGCTTCCCACAACAATGGCCGATTTAGGACGTATCCAAGGAATTACCGGAATCCCTTTTCCGTTCCGGGCGCTAACCCATGGCACGAAGCTACCATATAGTACGACTAATTTTCGAGTGTACACCACTCGAGAGGTAGCGAACCTATATAGGCGCTCGAAAGCATCCTACCCTAGTTTAAGTGGGTCCTTTCACCACGCGGGTATATAGTCAACCCAGTCCGGAGGCATCACAATTGTTTCTCCGTAGATTTCCACCTCCCAGTACACTTATCAATTGACATCAAACTAGTACGTAATGCATTAAAGAGGAGATCAAGTGAAGACCTACAACAGAAACTATCCGAGCGCCCAGACACTCGGATAATTTGATTGCCTACGTTCACCATCTTCCATCCATTATCACAACAAACACAACAATCAAGTGAATTACTACATGTCCACAACACGACTACACGGGGTTAACCAAAAATGGAATTGGTGATCACAAGAACCTCCGAACACTAAGATTGACTCTCCATGGTCAAGTCTTGTTTCCGGAAACCAACAACAACAATGGCCGGAGCCCCACACAATCCATTTAGGTCATTCCCCAAAATTTCCATTTATTGTGAAAGTTATAGGTCCTTCGGCAGGGTCGTCAGTGGACTAAGGCCTGTCGAATAGAAAAATTTTCCTAAAAACAGGGCTTTGTCGGTAGAGGCATCGGTGGACCGAAATCTGCCGACCTACGCGAATTCTGGGTTTTTCTTTGGGTCTTGAAATTTGAGTTTGGGTTACAAAATCCATTTTAAACAACACATATCCACTCCTCTAACTCCGAAAACATAAATAAAACTTCAATATATCATTCAAAACCAATGTAACAAAGATCTAAACATTAAATCACATTATAAACAAACATTCATTCGAATCCAAAACATGAGATATAAGTTTCAATAAAGGAACTATACTCATTCCACCAACTTACTTGTGCGGTCTTCCCCGTTGGGAATTGTTCATTGCATCTCTCTTTCTTTCTCTCTCCATCCCTCAGTAGGAGAGGGGGTCTGTCACGATCCAAACTTAAAGGAAATTCACATGGGAATCCCTTAAGTTCAAATCGTGACTCTCATCCCATATCCCTATGGGAGTGGAAAGTAATAAGAGCCAAACCAATTAAATTAATAAAGCTTAAAAGAATTACTTTTAC
>JAUPMG010110606.1:0-12026 GCA_031762675.1 Pachysandra terminalis | reverse complement strand
TTTTACAGGTTTACTTGTAATTAAGTTTAATTAATAGACTTGAATGGTGTTTGTTTGTATAGGTTTAATTACTTTGTCGGTTTAATATATAGACTCGAATGGTGTTTGTTCTTGTACAAGTTTAATTACTTTGTAGGCCGTTTAATAGATCATTGACTTGAATGGTGTTTGTTCTTGTACAGGTTTACTTGTAGGTTTAATAGAGACTTGAATTATAGTGTTTGCTCTTGTACAGGTTTATTTACAGGTTCATTAACTTGAATGGTGTTTGTTCTTGTAGGTTTAATAGACTGAATTGTAGTGTTTTCTCTTGTACAGGTTTATTTACAAGTTCGTAATCTTGTAGAAATAAGAAAATGCTTAAAAAAAAAAAAAAGACTATTGCCGGCGGTTCTATTGCACCGCCAGTATAAGTACTCTATGTCGGCGATTTTATATAACCGCTGGTATATATTACGTATTCTCGGCGGTTCAGACCGCCGATAATAAGAATACAAACCGCTGCATTAGCCATCTTTGCCATCGCTTTTGGAGACTGCCGAGACATATGAGAGAAAGGCGGCGGTCTGAGACCACCGTTAAAGATCAAACAACACCGTAAGAAATGGTTTGCTTAGTGGGTCTAGACCGCCGAGAAATCCTGTACATTGATCGGCGGTTTCATACAACCGCCGACAAAACCTAACCCTTTGTCGACGGTTTAAGAAAACCACCGTTACGACCGTTGAGAATCACTTCCCCGGTGAGGGAGTTTTCGGTGGTTGACTTAACCGCAGACAAAGGGTTAGACGGCGGTTATATTATATATCCCAGCGGTTTGGGACTGCCGGGAAAAACCAGGTATTTTGTAGTGTAGTAATGATTGGAAGGAGATTTCCTTGATTTAATGGACCCACTAGGGGAGACTTTTAATGAGAAATCCCATTGATTTGAACTATCTCATTAGTAGGAACTAAGTGAGAGACACAAGGAATTATGGGATCCAACGTCCCATTTTGTAGAATGGACGTTGGAACCATAATTTGAACTCCATGTAGCTCTGAACACATAGTCTTTGGATCTCTTTCTTTTTCTACAAAAGGAAAATTGTACTCATAAAAAATAACATGACGACTTTTATACATACAACCAGTAGGGAGATGTAAACAATGATACCCATGATGATTTGAACTGTAACCCACGAAAATGCACTTGGTCAATCGATAGTCCATTTTGTGTTTGGAATATGGTCACAAATAGGGATAACAGGCACATCCAAAAACAAGTAGAAACAAATAATCTAGTCGCTTGTGAAAAATCCTTTCCCAAGGAGAGCAATTACTTGTGCTTAGAGAAGGTAGCTGAATAATTAAATAAACAGCAGCCTGAAAATCTTCATCCCAGCAGATATTTGGAGCCGATGCATGTTCCATGAGTGTTAAACCAATCTCAACAATATACCTGTGCTTGCATTTGGCTGACCCATTCTGTTCATAGGTGTGAGGACATGAAACTCTATGTATAATTCTAGATGTATTAAGAAAATCAGTAAATTTTTGATATTCACCTCCCCAATCACTTTGAATGACTTTGATTTTACAATCAAACTGATTTTCAACATTGTTTTTAAAACGAATGAAGGCATCCAATGCATCAGATTTACAAACAAGTGGAACCATCCACGAAAATTTACTAAAGTCGTCAAGAAAATGATCGTAATAACGAAATTCATTTACGAACGCAGGAGCAGGTCCCCAAAGATCAGTGTAGACTAGGTCTAAGGGACCAGATGACACAGACATTGAAGAAAAAAATGGTAAATGATGACTTTTTCCAAACTAACAAGTTGTGCATACATGAGATGTCCTATCCTTGGTGACTAGAAGATCATTATTGGAGATGATTTGCTGAACAATACGACTATGCGGATGACCAAAACGATGATGCCAAATTGATGGAGAGACACCTTCACCAATAAACGCTAAAGGTTCCTCTTTATTGCTAACCCTCTTATTTTGATTGCAAGTTGATAGAGACCACTCTTAGTCCGTCTTTGGCACAATACCTTCCCGGTTTGTTGGTCCTTAACAAGAAAACAATTGGGATGAAATTCAAAGATGACATCATTATCAGTTGTAAACTGACGAACAGAAAGAAGATTTTTAGAAATCTCAGGTACATGCATAAGATTATTAAGAGTAAGCGAAGTAGTAGGAGTGTGAAGCAATGAGGAACCAATACTTTGTAGTTTCAAACCTGCACCATTTCCAACTCTTATCTGATCGGCCCCTTGATAGTCTGACCATATCAACAAGTTGCTCAAATCTTTAGTGGGATGATTAGAAGCTCCTGAAACTGGGTACCAGTTTGGATCACACGGAGATTCAGGTGAGGCTAGATATTCTGAGGGTGTTGCAGATGTGTCACCTTGAACAGCATGATTAAAACAATCATAACATTGTAAGGCAGTATGTCCCCTACGTTGACATAACTGACAAAAAACCACAGAAGAGGAATAGGATGAACGACCTCGACAATGATGTTGAAATGGGGTTCGACCACAACTTTGGTTGTTATACTAACCCGTTTGGGCTTGACGATTAGAGCGGAGTTGATTAGTTGACTGGCAATTTGCCGTATTGGCAGATGCAATGTGATGGCTTTGTTCCATGCGCAATTCTTGACTAAAAAGGAGATCAAGAAGATCATCCAAATGAATAGAACCACCAGTGCGAGTGGTGACCGCAGTTACAAAAGCATCATATTCATTGCCAAGCCAACCGAGAACATAGAGAGTTAAGTCATAGTCTCTTCTACCCCTTTTATGGCAGAAACTGACATGGCGATCTCCGACCACCTTTTTAGCCTTGTAGGCATTGCAGGATCAGATCAGCAATAGTTGAAGCAAGGCGGCTTCAGTGTACGCCTAATTGCACCAATGTGGGATTTGTGGTTCTCATTAATTATACCACTCGCATTTGTCGGAATCGGCGAGGCATTCCATTATCTGTGGCATTGTACTACCAAGAGTTTCCCACTGCAATGCGTATTGCACGGCAACTGCGATGATGGCTTTGCTTATCAGAATTGGGCTCTATCTAGGCTTTGCATTGATCGATTTTTGGTGCGTAGCTTTACCGAATGGTTACCGGACAATAGGGATTTTGAACTTTAGCTACTTCCTACTATGTGCTAGATTGTATGTGTACGAAAATTTGGAGAACACACACAAATATTATTTGCGATTAACACGCCTGAATGGATGACAAATCGCCAAATTACAGTAGAATTTAAAACAATAAGGAAATTATAAAGACAATCTATACTCATTATTCCAAACTCCTTGTTTACCAGCAAAACAGCCTATCCGAGTAACTCAGCCAGTTTTCCGAGTTACTCGCAGGTTTTAAAACACTGCACCACACACACCCGCACAGGAACAGCACAACTGTGGGAGAATAAACACAGAAACATATACCCTGGGATTCGAACACTCAATCTCCCGATTTGATATCATGTTAAACACCAATTACTCTAAAAGCTCAAGCTGTTAGAAAAAGGCACAAGAATGTTTATCAAATGGTTCAATAGTTGGTATGTGTTATTAATTACTAAGGACTGCACTGGGACTAACACTTGCTGCAGGCGGGTGGACAAATTCGATTGTGTATATGATTAATGAATTTAACATCAAAGGAATAGAAGCACTCAGATTGCAAACATAGTTAATGGTTACACCAGTCTCTTTCCTGTCGCCGGAGCCGTCCTTGCTGACTCCTTCGGCTGCTTTCCCATCATATCTCCATTTCCTCTCTTTGCTGGTACTTAATCTCAGTAATTGCGTAACAGATCACTAAGTTAATTAATCAAATTATGCTACTAGTTTGATATTTGTAAATATGTACCAGGGCACGATTATCTTAACATCCACGGCGACACTCACTTCCTTGAGACTGCCACCATGTCCAACCGGCGGATCCAAATGCAAAACCCCATCAAATATCCAATGTTTTGTTCTGCCCATGAGAATAGCTTTGGCATATCAAATAGGTCTAGGGGGAACACGATTCAACATAGCAGCCATGGTTAGCCTCACTGGGATCGTCTACATCGAAGGCAGTGTAGTAGGTTGGGGGATTTTTGGTCTGTGTTGTAACTAACATTATAGGTCTAGCCATTTTCTTATGTGGAAGAAATTACTATAACCGTATGAAGCCAAAGAGATGCCCTTTCATGGACTTGGCTCGTGTCATAGTTGCATCTTCGGAAGAGAAAGGTGGCTGTGGCAAGTGATGAGGATTATTACTACGAAACAACAAATAACTCCCCGGGTTCGGCGCCTCGACCAGTTTCAAGTATGTATATGTGCCTGGATAAATTATTTTCTGTTAAAGCCACATCCCATTTGGAAAAACTATCATGTGTATGAACATGTGCGTGTGTGTGTATATATATATATATGTGTGTGCAGATTCAAATATGTAAATGCCGGGATAAATAATTTTCTACTAATAACTAACTAATCTTGTGTATGTGCATGTGTGTGTATATGTGCAGATTCCTGAACCGTGCAAAGCACCGAAAAGTCAAGGTGATGGCCCCAGCTTTCATTGCAAAATCATGGAGGCTGTGTACAGTGGAACAAATAGAAGATCTGAAAACCCTAGAATTAGAATCTTTTACCACAATGGTCAACAAGTTTTTTCTTGACTACCCACCAAGTCTATCCTAGTCTTCACCATACTATACCCAGTCAGCCGTATAGGACTGGGCCACATTGTACCAATGTGGGCTTTGTGGCTCATTATCCCACTCGCATTTGTCGGAATCGGCGAGGAATTCCATTATCCCGGACTTGTACTACCAAGAATTTCCTACTTGGATGCGTAGCACGGCAACGGCCTTGATGGCTGTGCATATCGGAATTGGGCTCTCTCTTGGCACTGCATTGATCGATTTGGTGCGTAGGGTTACCGAATGGTTGCCGGATAATAATTATCAACCATGCAAGGCTAGACAATATGTATTGGATGCTAGTTGCAATAGGGATTTTGAACTTTGACTACTTCCTAACATGTGCTAGATTGTACATGTACCAAAATTTGGAGAACACACACAAATTTTATTCGCGATTAACACGCCTGAATCGATGACAAATCGCCAAATTACAGTAGAATTCGAAATAATAAAGAAAATTACAAAGCCAATCTACTTATTATTCCAATTTCCTTGTTGATGTCGTGGACGAGACGAGACCTAACTTCGGCCATGCATGTAAAGTCGGACTCGAACGTGCTTCCCGTTGATAACAAATTGTACTTTCTCTTCACCATTGAGGATGATGGGAATCATTGCAGAGGTGCGGAGGACGACACGGGCAAACAGCGGCTGCAGACGAGGAGGGACTTCTTGCATGTATACAGCCTGGACACAGTCTCCAAAAGCTCTGCGAATCACCAACATTAAGAGATGAATTGTAAGTAATCCGAATTGAAGTATAAGAAATTGTGAAGGAATTCATCAAAGAGACTAGTAGTAGTAGTAGTACCTGTTAAAGAAATCGCGGAGTTCGTCTTTTGTAACCGAGTATCCCCTAGAGAATGTGACAAACAGAGTTCGATCATTCTGAGGGACTTCTGGGTTAACTCCCAATCCAGGATGCCTTGGGATAGAAGCAGCCACCATGGGCATTGGTGGTGGCGCTACATTAAGAACTCCAAAGATTGGGTGGGGGAATCCCGGAATAACAAGTGACCCACGCATTCCCTGGTGATGAACACCAGTACTAGTACTCCCCTCGCCCATCTCCGTTTGGGGTACTACTCTTTGCAGAATATCTGCAAAAGCCCTAGAGCAAACGTTATTCAAGAATTTTTGAATCCCACTAATGGCAATAAGCCGGTTCGTGACGAAATAATTGAGAGAAATGGTACGTCCCATTTGGCGGGACGTAAGGTGGAGATCAGTACTGCCGGCGGGGTGCAGCAAGCCAATCTCTAGATAGTTGAGACAGGCCAGTGCTTCGTCTGCCAGAGTGTTGAGTTCAGTGTCCGATAGGTTACGCATCCTAACGATAATGTTGGGATAGCCCATCTCTTCTAGCCAAAGCCAGGTAGCAACCACTAACATGGACTGACCAGGCTTTCTCCTCAAGTTTATGACCAACCTGGAAAATATTTCCCGATCAACCACATGAAACGAATGCAATTCCTCTAATGTTACATCGATCAAGGTATCGAGTGTTGATGGGAAATGATCCATTTGATTGTACGTAGTGTTTGGTTGATCGATCAGGTGATAAATTGTGATTTTGGCTGGCTGGTGAGGTTCTGGGTAGCCGGGTTGGCGCCATTTTATAGAAACGGATGGGTGCCATTGATGCCTTTTGGTGGTGGTGGTGATGAAGCACCACTTATGGATGGGATCGAGGAGGCGCCATTGCAATTTGCCATTGATGAAGATGGAAGAGAGAAGAGTTGTGTGGTTTCGGACGTATATAACAATTAGGGATAGTCTGATGAAATGAAACTGTTTTTGCATGCATGCACGGAAAGGTGGTGAACTCGTTTGGCGCAAAAAAGGAAAGAAAGACGCGATTGTGCAAAACCATCATCACTATAGAGTGAAAATGGGTCGGGTCTGGATGATTATGTTTCTGTGGGTTAAAACGATGAATGGTTATCTCAACTCAACGCGCACAAAGATGACGATGACAGGGTAACCGGCTTGTGTTCAGGCAGATTTACCTCTAGCTCTTTCAAACTTGCGAGTTCAACGGACCCAATCAGATCGCTATCCAAAAGGACCGCAGGGCATTGAAATTCTAGACCATGTTGACCCAGCCCCTGCTAAACACCGGGTTTTTTGTATGGGTCGGGTGAGATTGTGCCTCCCTTAGGGATGTATAAATAGGCCGGGCCATATTTGCTGACTCGATCCAGCATCATTAGGCCCGTGCCAGGCACAGCACGACAAGCCTAATAGTGTCGTACCAGACTTGGGCTCATAGTCCACGACGTGGTACGGTCCGATCATGATTGAACCACAGCCACGATTAAGTTTTAATTGGGCGAAATAAAGGCCAAAGCACTGACACGCCCGGCACGAAAGACCCGTTTGTACACCTCTAGCCCACTGTTAGCAAAATGCTATTTAAAACTCGGTTTTGTATTCAAAAAAACACATTTTGATGCATAAACGTTTTATACATATTAACTTTCCTAAAAACCTTATCGTCTTTCTTTTTTTTGGATATAAACTCGGTTTTTATTTATTGAATCTTTTTATTAGCTTTTATCTTTTGATGTATTATTTTTATTGTTTTATTGAATCTTTTTATTAGCTTTTTTCTTTTGATGTGTTATTTTCATTTAGAGGTTTAAGTAATTTTTTTTTTTTTGGTAATCTTTTTTATCTATTGCTATTGTGATTCAAAGTCTACCAACTCGCTAGACTTATTATGGAATAATAATAAAAAAAAGGCTTTTAATAAAGATATGAAAAGAGAAATGGACTTTAATTAATGTTTTATTTTTTATTCAATTATTAAATTTAAAATTTAAAATTTAAAATCTTTAATACTAGATTATATTTTCATAAAAAATAAATCTTGGTAATATTTCAGTTTCTTATAGTAGTGAATGTAAATTATTTACGATGATAAATTAGTTTTTAGACTAATAATATAATATTTTCTTAAATTTATTGGTAATTAACTGATAGTTTCACTTTTATGTTCACGTTTTTTTTATTTTGTTTTTTTTGGATCTGCCTTATTAAACTCGAACAATTTAATCAACGTAGTTTTTACGTTTTTGTTTTATTGATCATTTTTTTTACTTCATCTTTTTGAGTAGAGACCATATTAAACTTGATATTTACCGTCTCATTTTTTTTTTTTTTTGCCATATCACGTTTTGCTAACAATGCTCTAGCCTCCCTCCCTAACTTCAAGCATGATGGAATTAAACAATTATTCCAAAAAATAACGGCATTAATCCAAGGAATCCAAACCAACCCAGCCCAATTATTCTAGAAGATAATGGCATGATGGGTCCAGGTTTCGGTTCGGTTTAAGTGAGACATCAACCTAAAACCAACCAATCTAATTCAGTTTTATAATTTCAAAACCAAAACTAAACCAAATGTCTAGAAACTCAATCCAAACCCAACCGAAGTTAGTTTTAGTCGGTCTGTTTTGAGGTTGACCAAGCCAAGTTGACCCTAGTGAGTAGCATTCCAAGGGAGCTCTAATCAAAGGATTTGAAGACTCTCTAAGTTGATCTAGTGACCTGAACCAAATGAACAGTACCCCATGGTGGGGGGTGGGGGCCCACACTATGGCTTTGTGTGAGTTCGCACATGGTTTATCTTACTAAAAACCTTACGGTCTTATTGTTTCACTGAATTGGAATTGGAGTTAAGAATTTTAATTCCAATTTCAATTCTTTAGGAATTGGAATTATATAGAATTGAGATTCTAGTGATTGGATAACAAGAAGAATTGGAATTAGGAATTAGAATTCTATAAGAATTACATTCAAATTCCAATTCCACTGATTGGATGAGCTTACAGAATTCAATGAGGATTAATTAACATTTGAAATAAACTATGTATTATTAGCAATATAATTTTATTTAACAATTCAACTGAATGAGTCTCACCATGCTCTATATATCATTCATTTGAATTTGTGACCTACTAATAGCATAAAATTAAACTTTAACGAATAACATAACTATATAAAAATTGAGCAAAAGTATAATTATCTCCATCAGACATGTTCATTGTCCATCCCGAATGTATTACCCACCTTAAGGAAAAAAATCCATATTATAAAGTAAAAACTACATAATAAAATGGTGAAGTATGCATTAAAATCCATGCCTTCCTTAATTCAATAGGAAGGCAAGAGAAATATTTGAACTTCCTCGCATCACCTGTGAGCATATCACCCGCCTTAAGAAGTTGCGTCACGTCAAGATCAGGAACTTTGGATATCTCTTCAAACACTACTTGTGCACTCACTTTAACAGGCTCAGATGCTAAGGCTTTATCAATTGACTGTGCCATATGAGTAACATCAGCTGTTAGTGTGTCATTTGTACGAGTTCTCTTCCTGAGAGATTGCAAAAGTGTTGCAGATGATGATGCATGTATTTGAAGTGCCAACTATAGGAGAATGTACATCATCAACACCTATGTCATCAAGACTAGTAATATTACCGACAAAATCAGTCTCGTCGTTAGTCACAAAAGCCTCTTCCGCCTCTCTCCATGTTCTCCACCTTCTCCATTTGCATGATCTTGCCTGCAAATGATGCTCAAGTCATCATAATTATCAATTACCCGTGTTCAGTAAGACTTTGCATCTGTATGGGACTATTGACAATAAAAGAAGTTTAGTTTAACATAAATTAATGATTTTTAATAAAGATAAAGGCATTGTATTTATCAAGATTTCGGTATAAGTTCAAAAAAAAAAAAAAAAAAGATTTTGGTATACCTTACAAAAAGCATTCCAGACACTTTCATCATCTACGTGGACCATATTCTTAGTATGATCCCATCCAAAACCACTTTGTCCAATAATTTCACTGACAATACGATAATGTTTATCCCTAGTCTTAAGACGAGATTTGACATTTTCCTTGGAGATTGAAATGCCACATTGCTCCTTTATAGCATTATTAGCAGCTGTAAAAACTGGAGCTTTCCATCCATTAGGTGTTTTAGTTCCGAGATTTTGTTGATCAATGAGAACGGTTGTTAGGACACGATCCATATCTTTAGTCTAAGAAAAATACGATTTTCCCTTATCTTTACCATTATAAGCTTTATTAAGATCTACCATCATCCATCAATAAAAATCTATAAACACATTCATGAAATAATTAAAACACTAATGTATAAAATTGTATTAAGAAATGTGATTAGAAATATTCTATTTTAACAAGATATTGTCATCATATATTCAAAAATAAAAATGAAGATTGGCACAAAACAAATACGTAATACTAAATAAAATAATATCTTTAATGTCTATTCCTTCGCCTAGCCTGGTAGTCAGCATACATGCTTTGAGCTAAATCATCTCGAAACTTTGTCAATTCATTTGTAACTTGGCCACATTTTATCACTTCTTCATCTGTCTAATCTGAAGGCACAGATTCAGCTGCCAACTCTTCGTTAACTTCCCTAAAAAAATTAGCATCCATTTCTCGATGCTCATCTCGTATGAAATTGTGTATGATGCAACAGGCATTGATAATTCGTACCTAAGTTTATACATAAAAAAATTACTTGGGCTGTCAATTTTAATGATATTTTCAAAGAAAAAAAGATAATATTTCACACCTTAGTTTTCACATCAAAGAAGGATGGACTTCGCAAAATAGCCCACTGCTTCTTCAATAATCCAAATGTTCTTTCAATCACATTCCTTGCTAAAGAATGACGAAGATTATGTAACTCCTTGTAGTTAGTTGAGTTGTTTCCATTTGCTGCCCATTCATTAAAGTGATAACAGGTTTGTCTATACGGAGCAAGAAAACCAGGACCATTTGTGTATCCTGCATCAACTAGATAATATTTTCCTATAATTTATGGATAGATTAGCAATCAATATGACTTATTAAATATCTAATGAATTAAAAAGGTAGAGGTTCGAAAAAGTTACCGATTGGAACGAACAATGCACAGGATATTGTAAGAGAGTTTCTCAACACCCTAGAATCCGAAGTTGATCCTTCCCAACCTGGCAATACATATACCAACTTCATGTTGGGATCACAAACTCCTAAGACATTGGTAGCAATCTCTTGCTTTCTATTCCGATATTGACCTTGATGTTGAAGTGGAACTGTTACTGGAACATATGTTCTATCTAAGGCTCCAAGGCAATCCTGAGGAAGATGGTAAGAATTTAGGTCTTATAAGTTTATAAATAACTAATGTTATTATATCTTATGAAGAAATTATGTTTATGTTTACCTTAAACCATTTCCATTTGTAATCTTTTGAATCATTTGTAGTGTCTTCCTTTGCTTTCATATAATCTTTTGTTAATTTGAGAACAACTCTTTAAGACAAAATTAAAATGCCTACTAATTGTCTCCCCTGAGCGGATAAAAGTTCCCTTGATTACACGAAACTTAACATCATGGGCAAAAGGACATGTAAGAAAATTGCAACACCTCCCCTTTTCATGTAGGATTCCACATAACTTATGAAATGCCAATTTTTTAAGGCGCAAATTGGCATAACACGTTACATCACTTTCATCATATAAACGTTTCAAATAATGTTCTCTTAACAATTCATTGTTTCCTCTAGGTCTTTTCACAATATATTTTTTATAGTGCCAGATCGAAATTGTTGTGACTGTAACAATAATTGCATGTAAAAGAAGCTTTCACTTCTTCACCCTTCTATCATTGTCATCAACGTTTAAAAACCGAACATCGAACAATCTATTATCCATTTATGAAGCCAAGAATGAGTATTAAAAACTTATTAGTTATATACATTTGGTAATGTTTTCTACTAGAAATATATGTTTGCCTACTTTCAACTTTTTTAAGCTATTAAGATTGTAAAGAAACTCATTATGCATCCTTTTCTTTTTGCTTTGTTTTTTATGTTTTAAATAAAAAGTTGAAATCATTAAAAGCTTCAAAGGATAATGAAATCTGGTAACAAGATGGTCTACACTCAAAATTCAAAACATTGAACTACTAAGAATTAGAAGCAATGCAATTAAAAAAGAGCATTGCAACAACAATATTGATGAATTATGTGATGATTTAAACTGAGCATAGCAACAACAATAAAAAAATTACCATGTATGTTCATATTTTGTACATTATTATTATTACAATACCAATTTTTAAGAAATAAGTCTATAAATAATTATCATTATTATTATTATTATAATAAAACAATCTTTATCTAAATATATTTCTTTCAGAAAAGACTTGACTTAAAATCAAAACTTAAGTGAGTTTATTAATCATAAACTATTATATATGTATATATATGTATATAT
>JAUPMG010110605.1:0-25797 GCA_031762675.1 Pachysandra terminalis | reverse complement strand
AAGGGGACATGATTCTATTTTTGTTGTCGTAGACCGTTTCTCGAAGATGGCACATTTCATACCATGTTCAAAGACAGCTGATGCATCACGGATGGCAGATTTATTCTTCAAGGAGATTGTTCACCTTCATGGAAGTCCAACTTTGATTGTGTCAGACAGAGATGTTAAATTTGTGGGGCACTTTTGGCGATCATTGTGGAGAAGATTTGGCACACAATTAAAGTATTATAGCACATGTCATCCTCAAACTGATTGCCAAACAGAGGTAGTTAATAGAAGCTTGAGAAACATGTTACGTTGCAATGTAGAGGATTACGTGAATTTGCATATAACAACTCAGTCAACCGAACCATTAATAAGACCCCTTTTGACGTTGCTTATGGTTACAGGCCACAACATGTACTAGACCTTGTTCCTTTACCTCAGAAAGTTAGAATAAGTGAGGATGGTGAGGCTTTTGCTGATCATGTGAGACGAATCCATGAAGAAGTACATGCTGCCATTGAAACCAACAACAACATTTATGAGAAATCAGCAAACCAACATAGGCGCTTGAATGAGTTTAATGAAGGAGACTTGGTATTGATTTATTTAAGGAAGGAGAGGTTCCCTAAAGGCACATATCATAAGCTGAAGACTATGAAATTTGGGGCCTTGTAAGGTGCAAACAAAGATAGTTCCAATGCATATATTATAGAGCTACCAGCTGACCTGCAGATCAGTCTGATACTTAATGTTGCAGACTTGTACGCTTTTGATGGGTTTGATGGGAGTGATGAACCAACTCAGGCAAGTGTAGAACAACTTCCTAAGAAACCACTAAAAACTGTAGTAGATATTTTGGATGTGAAGGAAGTCAGATCCCGGCGAGGGAATATGTATAGACGATTTTTGGTGAAGTGGTTGGGAAAACTTGCTACTAAGAGTACATGGATTGCTGAGGAAGAGCTGAAACGTGTTAATCCAGAAGCGCATGCTGAATATAGTCGTGCTTTCTCATCGAAGCCGAGTTTTCTCTAGCCTGGGAGGTTGATGCAGGAGCATATAAGGAACTAGTGACATTAAGTATTTTCTGATTTAATTCTTATTCTAGATCTGTCTTAGGATCCTAGTTCTTTTTAAGAGTCATGTGCAGGCCACATGAGTCGTTTAAGTTGAGGTTATATTTGACTTTTTGATCACTTAGGGCAACAGTAGCAATTAAGGTATAAATACTACTCATTGAGTTGTAATAGGTAGCTTTTTATTTACTCTAAACAAAAAAATATCAGAGATCAATAGGTCTGAGGTTCTTTTGGGTCTTGCAGAAACCCTGGATCCAACTATTTTAAGTCTATCCTTTAATCTATAGTCTTCTTTCTTTATCCATCTTTTTTCTGTTAGTTGTTTTCTGCTGTAAATCCATTAAATATACACCACACAACTAAAAGCCTTATGATGTAATGACCCAACCGGGTTCTCAAAATTGTCTTAAACTAGGCCGGGTCACTGGTTCAACCACTTTAACCAGTGGGTCTTGCCGAGTTTTGAAACTTACTGGGTTAAAAGCCCACCGGCTCGGTTATAGCACTGGGTACCGGTTGAACCGGTCAGGCTGGGCCGAGTTTTAAAAGCACTGGTAGAACCTTTTATTGTTGCCACACCACCATTTCTTTTTAGAGGCCTTTTTCAGGGTAAGAAGATATTTTTTGTTGGATATTTATGTAGGTCGATCTAGTTGGCCCACTTGAATTGGGCCGACCCGGATCCCCAATTGCATGAGACATCCATATTAGAGAAGTGTAAAGGTTAAGTTAAGGTAGGAGTTGAATATTCTACCAAAAGAAAAGTTGGAGTTGAATATAATGATATAGAAGACTCATCCTCCTAACCCAATGCTTCATACGTTGGATCCAAAATCTTAGAGAATCTCTCCCTCTCTTCTTTCCTGATTAAGATCTGGTTTGCTATTGATTTCCATACTTGAAATCTGATCGTTCGAGTTTGAATATTATTGTGCGTGGTTCTAGTAATCACATATACCGACGTAAGACGACATTCAGTACGATAGAGATCTTCCTCTGCAGATCTTAGTTCGTATGCTTTGAGGTATGTGATCTGATTCATTTACAACCTTCCTTGATATTAAAGCCATCTTTACCAGTAAAACAACATACAATGTCTTGGTTAACCATAACAGACATACATTGTGATCATTTGTGCAGCCATACATTGTGGTCATCATTGTTTTAGGGTGATTATTATTGTTTTGTAACATCTAAACAATGATGGATCGAAGAGCATAAGAGTAGGTTTAAATAGGATTTTAGAAGCCCAAAATTCGTAGGTTTCGGTTAGCTGAATTGGACTGCTCGGTTAACCAAAGGCCAACCGAAGATTAGCTGAACTAGCCTTCGATCAGTCGAAGGGGATTCTCGATTGATGAAAGAGGGTGTTTGGTTAGCCAAAGCAGTGTCTTGGTTAACCAAAACAAACATACATAGACTGGGTTACTACAATTGTAACCGAAGAGGCTTCAATCGGTCGAGCACCAACCGAAGCCCTCATCGATTAACCGAAGGAACCCCTTGGTTAACCGAGGAACCCATAACAATACAGATATGCTTACGGTAATTCAAACCGAAGAGGATCCTTCCGTTAACCACAGGACCCTGAAAATCAAAAGTTAATTTATTTTAATTCTAATTAAATTTGTACCCTTTTATATGATTGATTAGAGTATTGTGGCCTAATTTAATTAGTTATTTGTATGCTTATATAATATTTACATGTGAATAAAATACTAGTTGAGATTATTTTATTTCCTAGATAAGTTTTGCATATTAGTGATTAAAAGTAGTATTAAATTTTTATTGTATTGGTAATAATTATACATTATGACCAATGATCTAGTGTATTTTTTATCTGACAAATAAGAGATTAATATTATTGTTTAATATTAGATAATGATGCAAAATCAACTACTTGTATATATGAGATATTAATTAAAATTGACAATTTTAATTATAGTGATATGGCATCTAAAAGTATAGTAGTTGACCTGAACAAATGGAAGAAATTGAAAGATAAGGACTATGATATCTGGCATAGGAAAATCCAATATCTCCTTGATGAGTCGGAGGCCCTAAAGACTTTATCATATAGCCAAGTCTATCCTGAGAAGGGAACCACTGTCCAACACCGTAGAGACATGGAGGCCTATCAGGTTTGGATCAAGAAGGATTGTTATGAACATTTTACTATGTTGAACAACATGCATAATGATCTTATTTGTGAATTCAAGGCCTATAAGATTGCACAAAAGATGTAGAACACACTGAAACTCGCGTTCGCTGGTACCTTGGCTACCAGATTACGTGCACTGGCGATGAAGTTTGAGACCTACAAGTTGGCTTCTAGCATCAGTGTGGTTGAGCATCTTAGGAAGATGTTGTCTTTAATAAGTGATCTGAAAGTCGATGGGAATAGCCTGACTGATGAGCAACAGACTCTCGTTGTTCTAAGATCCCTACCTGACTCGTTAGAGCACATAAAGCTCATTATGACGCACAATGAGAACATTAAAATGCTCACTGATGTGGATTGTCATCTTGAGCTCGAGGCTGAGCGTCAAACTGCCAGGTCTAACAACAATGTGCCCTTTGCCGAACTAGCGAAGCACAAGACATTTAGGTCTAGACACAAGCGCAAGGGTAAGGGTAAGGCACCCAAACATGGAGAAACAACTAAGAAGCACCTAAGGCAGACACATGTACCAAGTGTCCTAAAGGGAAGCGTGAAAAACCAAAGAGAAAGGATCGTATTAGTGGTATTAGAGCGGCCGATCTTGAGATGGTTGAAGGTACGAGACTTTCGAGATTGGATGATCTGGTGGGACAGCTTAAGACCACATTTGAGGCTCACGGGCATGTCTTAGTTGTAATCCAAGAAAACTCAAAGGCTCAAAGACAGCTCTTAAACGACTTGCTACAAAGGTAATCAAACAAGGATTCTAAGACTGCTAATCGAACCAATGAAGCTAGCAAGGATAAGGGAGAACAATCAGGAAAGCAGTCAATGAATCTACAATTCAACCGTTCCTCAGTGGAGCAAGATAAAGGCATTCACACTCGCGCTACTCGCTTGGAATTCCCTCTTTTCGATGGGATAGATCCATCGGGATGGGTCTACAAAGCTGAGAAATTCTTTGTTCACCATCAAACACCCAGCTCACAGAGATTACTCATAGCATTCTTCCATATGGAAGGGAAGGCCCTACAATGATTTCGATGGATGGAGAAGGATGAAGCGATCAACAGTTTTAGCTCTTTCACCAAGGTGTTGCTGGTGCGTTTCTACCCTACGGAGTATGAAGACCCCACAGCTCCCCTCATGTCACATCCCAAACCTGGAAATCTCAATTGAGTCCACAAATTAAGATGTAACTCTCATCTCATATCCCTATAGGAGTGGATAAGCAATATAGAAACATATGCGGAAGTAATTACATTAATTCTAATAAATATTTAAATAAAATATAGTCTATCCTTTCTATTATAAACTGAAATAAAGCTAATTCTATTACATTCTGTTTACCTTCTAAATTCTATCTTTATATTACTTCTTTCTCATAGATCTCTCCTTGCTAGAAATCAATCTATATACCTGAAAATATGTCATGAAACATACATAAGCTGAAAGCTCAAATGAGTAGACCTTCAAAACAAAGTATTACTCATATCTCAATGCTATGAGAAAATATACAATAATAATGAGTGATCTGAAAAATATATGATAATAATGATGATGATGATGATGATAAATCTGGAAAATATATGATAATAATAATGATATGTGGACAGAAATCAATCAATGTTTATTCTCTCACCAAATCCCACTTGGTTTGTATCCTAAGGATATCATGGCCATATTTTAATGTATACAATGCCTAAATCTATATGATTAATTATATCAGGTGCATCACACACAAGATAACAATAATAATATCAACAATCACATGTAATGCGATATGCATGTTGTTTGGTATTCGATATGTTCCACACCCGATCTTAATCTAATACCCAAGAATGTCCGACTAATGTGAATTCATTCCCCAATACATGACAATGTGATGATGAATTATTTTATGTACGCATCACAGTTTCTAGGGGCTGCGACCTAGAGGGCACAATCCCCTCACCTTATTTCCGATTATAGGGACAAATCCCAAGGTCTCACTAATGTGAACTTTCTTTTTTGAATCATACATTAGCCGATCTACTAATAGAACTTGACTCTTATGATTCAGATATTGGGTTTCACTAATGTGAACTATCCCTCACCTATCATCTTACCACAAGTCTCTTGGGACCCCCATTCAAGGCCTATCCCTCACCTTGGGTGTAAACAAAACACTTAGTCCCCAATGGACAAGTAAATAGACAAAGCCATAGCATGAATCATAATAGTATCCTTTATTGGCCAAGTACAAAGTACTATAATAATAGGATATCAGGGAAGCTATCACAGCCGGGTAGTCAATGCAACTCATAATTTCAGATCATTTATTAATGCAATGCCCACACAATGATTCACAACCATATATTCAAAACAACATAGACATGAGCACATTCTCATGATCCTAGATGGTACAATGCACATAATTTAATATATATATATATATAGTTCAATACACATGTAGGCATGATAAAAGTATCATAAATAATAAAGTTAAGTTTAATACGTCTTTAGTTGATTAGATATGAGGTATTCACACAATTAATGGTCCTTTATGTTAATTAGTTACTTAATATTGTCAAAAACACAAATATAATCACATTATGGTAATAATAGCCTTAATATCAAACAAAACATCTGATCATGTATATAATATGTAAATAAAACTATTTAAGTTGTTGTGGGGTTATTTCCTTATGCATCCTAAAATCTCATACTGTTGTAGGAAGTTCTAAATGGTCAAATCTTTGGTTTAAGGAGGTCATATTGTGATATAGGTATTCCTGGCATCTAAAAACATGGAACATCATCAATAACTGACATTGTACAGGTGTCCAAACAATAAAATCTCAAATAAAACAACACATGAGATTTCGGTTGGCTGTCAGTTGACCGTCGGTCAACCAAAATCTGGGAAGGTGGTCCAAATTCAAAAATAATTCTACTAGGGTCTAGGGGAGGTCTAATTAGGTCGAAAATGTAAAAACATGCATGGGTCAGATCTGGTCGGTTGGGTCCATCGGTCAGCCAATGGGCGTCGGTTTCTTGACCAGAGGAAATGTCAAATCTGGGTTTTTCAGTTGACCATCGGCTTGCCGATTGGGTCAACCGATAGGGTTTTTTCTGGGTTTTTCATCTTTGACGTACAATTGGTATTTTGGTCATAACTTCTTGGATACTTATCGGAATCACCTCAAACTTGTTTTGATGTGTTCCTAACGAACAAGGAAATATTAAAAAAATATATAAAATAAATTATATAAATATTTTAATAGGTTTTTTAATCGATAGTACAGATCTGTATAATTTTCCAGTTTAATTCTTATTAAAAATTCTCTTAACGGATAATAATGGTTACTCTATCGTATGGGATGTTTGTTGCTGGGTTTTAATTATAAGAACGTGAGGAAGGTTTTGAAATCAATAAAAATGATTCCATCATGTTTACAACATTAGGCTAGAAGCAAATATACGAGATAATGAGTTACTTAATATTGTCAAAAACACAAATATAATCACATTATGGTAATAATAGCCTTATATATCAAACAAAACATCTGATCATGTATATAATATGTAAATAAAACTATTTAAGTTGTTGTGGGGTTATTTCCTTATGCATCCTAAAATCTCATACTGTTGTAGGAAGTTCTAAATGGTCAAATCTTTGGTTTAAGGAGGTCATATTGTGATATAGGTATTCCTGGCATCTAAAAACATGGAACATCATCAATAACTGACATTGTACAGGTGTCCAAACAATAAAATCTCAAATAAAACAACACATGAGATTTCGGTTGGCTGTCAGTAGACCGTTGGTCAACCAAAATTTGGGATGGTGGTCCAAATTCAAAAATAATTCTACTGGGGTCTAGGGGAGATCTAATTAGGTCAAAAATGTAAAAACATGCATGGGTTAGATCTGGTCGGTTGGGTCCATCGGTCAGTCGATGGGCACCCGTTCCTTGACTAAAGGAAATGTCAAATCTGGGTTTTTCAGTTGACCATCGGCTGGCCAATTGGGTCAGTCGACAGGGTTTTTCTATATAATTTTCCAATTTAATTCTTATTAAAAATTCTCTTAACGGATGGTAATGGTTACTCTATCCTATGGGATCTTTGTTGCTGGGTTTTAATTATAAGAACATGAGGAAGGTTTTAAAATCAATAAAAATGATTCCATCATGTTTACAACATTAGGCTAGAAGTAAATATACGAGAAAGTGAAGAAAAACTCACAGGAATTGCAGAATCTTGATATTGGTTCTTGTTCTTTCTTGATCTTCTAGGCTTCTAGGATTTGGAAGTGTTAGATCTCATCTCCCAAAGTCTTCCCATGTTTCTTATTGTTTTCTTAGGTTTAGATTGACCTAAAAAGTCTTATTTTTATAAGTTTAAGTGTTAGAAACTACCTATAGTCTTACTACAACTAGTATGCTTCAATTCTAAGCTATTATGGACTCCTAATTAAACTCTAACTTAAGTTTTCTATAAAGTATTAATTAAAAACGAATTTCCTATGTTTCAAGTATGGGTTTGGGACTTAAGGAATAACTTAAGCCCATTAAGCAAATTAATTAATTAAAGCCCATACTTAATCACTTAATCCCAATTAAAGTTTATAAGCCCAATTCCTTTTAATTAAGACTAAGACTAGTTAATTAAGCCCAATACTTAATTAATTAAACCTTAAACAATAGACTATGTTTTGATGTGTGATCATACAAGGTCTTCATATAATAACTTAGATTAAAATACATAGATGGTAATTATATAAAAGCATTTAAGGATATAGTTCATTTTAGAATTCTATTAAATTAATATTGTACCCTTATAAATAAAATAATTTTCTATTTAATGTTTTCGTGTTGTTATATCCATTGTTAGCAAAATGTGATACGGCAAAAAAACGAGACGGTTAATACGATCTCTACTCAAAAAGACGAAGTCAAAAAAAAGGTCAATAAAACAAAAAATGTCAAAAATACGTTGATTAAATTGATCGAGTTTAATACGGCAGAGATCCAAAAAAACAAAATGAAAAAAACGTTAACATAAAAGTGAAACTATTAGTTAATTACCAATAAATTTAAAAAATATTATAGTATTAGTCTATAAACTAATTTATAATCCTAAATAATTTACATTCACTACTATAAAAAGTTTTAATATTACCAATATTTATTTTTTATGAAAATATAATGTAGCATTAAATATTTTGAATTTAATAATTGAATGAAAAATAAAACTAATTAAAGTCATTTCTCTTTTCATCTCTTTATTAAAAGCCTTTTTAATTATTATTCCATAGTAAGTCTAGAGAGTTGGTAGACTTTGAATCACAATAGTACTAGATAAAAAAGATTAACAAAAAAAAAAATACTTAAACGTCTGATGAAAATAACACATCAAAAGATAAAGCTAATAAAAAGATTCAATAAAACCCTTGAATCATGAAAAATAAATAAATATATTTATTTTTTTCATATCTAAAAAGAAAGACGATAAGTTTTTTTTCAAAAGTTCTAAACGTAAAATATATAAAACGTGTTTAATACATTTTTTGTGAAAAGTACGCGTTTTTTTTCGTCACATAATATTTTAAACAAAGTTTAAAACGTTTAAGCATCAAAACATGTTTTTTTTTTTTAAAATGGAGTTTTAAACGGCGTTTTGCTTACAGGGGTTATACCTCACCAAACTAATGCATACTACTACAGTAGAAGAATATTAAACCCAGTTTGAAGAGATTGTCAACAAAAGTGAAGGATTGAAGGAGGCTTTTATGACAAGTTATTTCATTGGGGGTTGAAGGATGAAATTCGTCTGCAGATGCTCAAACCATCCACTTTATCAACTGCTATAAGCTTGGCATGGATGCAAGAAGAGAATGCCATTTCACGAAGAAGGCCATCTTGTCAAGAATTTGATCTCTTCATTCGATGGTTGCTAACAAATTCAGTCGACTAACAATCAAGAGGCTTACACCTATGGAAATGAAGGAGAGTCGTGACAAAGGTCTTTGCTATAACTGTGATGAGAAATTCATGCCCGGAAATAAATGCAAAGTAGAAAATTATTTCCCATAAAAGGTTGTTGGCCTAAAAAAGATTATTATTATGCTGAAAAAAGGAAAAAAAAATCAATACACTCGAGAAAGAGGTGTGCCATGATGATCCACCTTGAGGACAAGGTGGTTTGATAAGGGAGGAATTGTTACGTACTCGTGCCCTTCATGCATATGCGGATGTGCCCAAACTAAACTTCAGGCTTAGTTTTAAACCCAGATTGAACCCAAATCAACATCCAAGTTGGGGCTGTTATTAGGGTTAGGTCAGGCGAGCTTTGGGCAGGTTGGGCCAAACTTACAGCCTTAATCAAGATGTTATGGTGCAAATAAGGTTCTAAGTACTAAATACTACTTTTCTTTCCTTGTCCCAAGACCAAATCACTTTAAAGAAAACACATGGTATGCACCTAAAGGCTGCTTTTGAATACAACGAATATGTGAAAGAAAAAAAAATAAAGTTTACTTTTCTCGCATACCAAATGCATTTGGATACCAAGAAAATAAGAAATTATGGGACCTACTAGTTTTTTTTAGAAAATAAATGATAAAAAAGATCTTTTTTCTTATATGATTAGTCTGAAATTGCATTGTGAGAAAAGCTTTTAATGTCTTCTTCCTATATTGCCCTTCCCAAACATGCAAATTTACAATGTTGACATTAGGGGTGCAACTCGGTTCGGTTTAACTTAAGGTTCAATCCAAAACCGAACCAATCTAATTTGATTTTATTATTTCAAAACCAAAATCGATCCCAAAATCTAAAAACCCAATCTAAACCTTCGATTTGGATCAGTTCGGTTCCGAGTTTAACCAACCCAAGTTACATCCTAGTTGACATAATATAAATATGGCTTATGGTATAAGGGCAAAATGAAAATTATGTTTAGGATTCTTATGATTTGCTTGATAACAAATGCACATTACATGAATTTCATCAATAACTCACTTTCTTTTACATTGAGTTCATACATATTACTTTCTCACAAAACTTTCTGGCATTTTTTTGAAATCCAAACGGAGCCAAAGTGAACTGCATGAACTGTAACACAAGAAAAACTTCATGAAAAATTGCCCTAAAATTTTAGAATGTAGCAAAACAAAAATTCAACAATATATGTGATATATGATACGTGGCAAAAGCATGGTTTCAAGGATCGGTGTGGATTGGATCGGCCGATCTAGATCAAGATCGGCCAGGACGGATCCGATCCAAGCCACGATACAACTATTGTATCAAGTGGCTTTGGATCAGACTGATCCAACCACCTATACCGATACGGATTGCTCGGACCGATCCAACCGATCCAATTTTTTTTTTTCAATTGGCTTTTGTTCGAACTGATCCAACCGATACGATCGGCTGATCCAGACCGATTCAAATTTTTTATTTATTTTTTCAAAGGACGATCCAAAAGTTGGATCGGACCGGGATCAGCCGATCCAGTACGATCCGGATCAGGATCGGCGATCCCGAACCGATCCAACATCCCGAGAATAAAAACCTTGGGCAAAAGTCCATTGGCCTAACAAAGTGCAAATTTGATCTTCTAGGGTGAAAGGGTTCCACACGGTCCACCAAAAGAATGCTCGAATAGGATGAACAAGGAAAACCAAGGAGGGAGTCTGGTATACAGTTACTGATCCCATGTAACACAGAAAAATTGCAGTTAACATGGGAAAGAAATATGAGAAACAAGAACAGGTCCAAAAAAAAAAAAAAAAAAAAAAACAAAAATCAAGATCAACTGCTCACTCTCATAGCTTGCAAAGCCTTGACATTAAAATAGCCGGTATCGATTCCAACCCGGTATCTCTCATGTTAACGTGTTCACTCATCGACCTCTATACCAGACATTGGCACCTTATCACTGACTTGATTGTTATCCTCATCGGTCCCGTTATCATCAGCATCATCCATGGTGGATCCCTTCTTGACATAATCCACCTTAAAATCGTAATCAGCATCCATGGTATCTGTTAATAAGTTTTTGTTAGCTTTCTTCCGTTTCTTCTTCTCCGCTTTATGTATCCTTGGATTCAGTATACCTTCAGCTGCATATAGTTTTTCATTCTGCCTACTACTGATGGTTTTGGCCTTGGTATTGCCTGCACCCTTTTCATCGCAGGCCATAAGATGGTCATCACCATCTTCAGTTTTTCCGTCGGCCTGTTCATTGCCTTGAATTGATACCTGAATTTGTTTATCATCCTGACAAGGGCAACAAAAAAAAAAAAGCTTAAGGCATAATTTCAATGCACCTAAGAATTACTGAAGGCTACTAGCAAAACACCTGATTGGCAATGGCCAACAAAAGGGTGAGTGCTTCGCTAGCATTATCCATTATTGATAGCACAACACAAAATCAGTGTAAAAATAGTGGCCTAGATAATAACTTCCTCAAAGTTTGGAGCCATTGCTATCAGGGTTTTAAAATTTGCCAGCATGCCGCGAAATGTCGCCATTTTCTAGTTTGGCGACACGAAATATTTCAGCGATATTTTCCGATTTCGGCGATATTTGTTGAAATTTCGCTAGGCCTCCTTGGCAAAATCTCAAGCGAAATCGAAATTTAAAACCTTGATTGCTATCACGTGATCAATTTGCAGATCACAAGGCCCAAAGTGGATACAGTTATAAGTTCTTGGATACCATATGCAGTTATAATAAATGGAAAACAAATTCAGCTGCATCCTCGTGGGGAAGGCTCCTAAGGTCACTAACCACTACAGATTGTTTCTCATACAGGAGGAAAAAAAAAGGAGATAGATCACAAACCTCTAGCATCTTCTCATCAAAATTGAGAGAGCAGCTTGGTGGAGCTTCAACGTGATAGAGATCTTCAACTGATTTGAGGCTGCCAATGAATGAAGATTCACTGCTATAAACTTCTTCAACATTGAACTCTTTCCCAAGCTCTGAAACAATCGCTGCCTCCAAAGGCTCTCCTTGATTTCTAGTTGGAGGCATAGTATAATATTGTATTTTACCTGAAACATATAGCAAGGCATCAAAACTGTTTGTTACTGCTTTTCCCTATTGGGCAGATGAAATGAAATAAATGCGAACTCTAGCAGCATACATACCTTCATTCCAGTCATGCAGAACTATTCTTGCAGCAGCTTCAACATCTAAAACACCGCCCTTTTTGAGCTTACCCCTAACAGTAGCCACTTTTTGAAGGAAATCATCAACTAAATCAAAGGATGGAAGCTTGTATAGCGATATCAACATTCTTGCAGGGCAAAGTTTGAGGATCTCTTTCACTGCACATACCATAAACCACCCAAATTAAGCTACAGTTACAATTTACCCTGATCAGAATAAGCTACTAACTCAACTAGTTAAATCAGGTAGTTTTTAAGTGACTACTAACTCAACTAGTTAAACAGGTAGTTTTCAAATGGAAAACCACCTAATAATTCAAATTAGCTAATTCAGGCTATCAACACATATGATCCTCTATTGCAAAGCTATAGTAACAGAGCGTGTATCCAATGATTTTCATGATTTTGAGTGATACAATAATAGAATTGTTGATTAAGAGATTAACCAAGTAGCAGAAGTAGCACATTGACTGAGATTTAAACAAATTGTGATTGCACAAAGTACCAAATAACATGTGTGCATTGAGGCAGCCACTTGTTCACTATAAAATGGCTTACTACATTTTGCTCTAAGAAACCAACAGAACTCACAACCGGACTAGTAACCCAGGGCCATTCTTCCTTTCCAATACTTTGTGTCAAATGGCATTTTTTTAACAGCAAAACATGCAGAACAGTTCAGCACTAAGAAGAGGAGGTAACAACTTTGATATTTTACCCTTAGATATCTAATTTCTACACATCTTTTGTTTTCAGTTATCAAAGGAATCATTAATTGTTCAAAAGAAAATGCATACAACCAATTGCCAGACTAAATGACAAGGAATTCAATTACCTGGACTAATTGGATCATCTAGCTTCTCAATTCTTTTACAATTTCGAAGAGCTATAGATGCCTCACTTTCTCCAGACCGAAGCATTACAACCCCAGGGCAGTCCAACAGTTTCACATTCTTATCTAACTGAACTTCTTGCAACGATCTTGTTAATCCTGGAGTGGCACCAACATTGACAACGTGGCACCTCTTCAAGCTATTAATCAGACTACTCTTACCAACATTAGGAAGGCCAATTACACCAACAGTGATAGACTTTTTAATCTGACAAATTAAAGATCCCCAATCAATTAAGGCTTTCTATGTAGGATAGATTCAATCATACACCAGAACCTAAACTCAGACATATATCAGTAATTTCAGAAAAGGTCCAACAATAAGATTAATGAACATATAATAAAACAGACACTAGCAAATATAAAGGTAATACACATATAATAACAGACACTAGCAAATGCATTAATAAAACAATATCTGCAAATACGAGTTCAGTCCTGAAATAACACCAGTGGGACAAAAGAAAGTAATTTGGTGAAATTCCCCAGAAAAAAAGACTATGGAAAAGACAAATTCCAAGAGAATCCAGATAACCAATGATCATTGCAGATAGTAAGGGCTTGTTCGGCGTTCATTCTCGATCAGGAACTCATTCCAAAATCCAGTTCCTTGAACTCATTTGGGGAACTAATTTTGAAGGTCTTTTGATTGTGATTGGTTAACATGTAGCAAAAAGAGTCGTTGCCTAAAACAGCCGTTTGGTTGACACGTAAATAAAATAAGTTTTGGTCAAACTTGACATATTAAAAAGTTTGACAATGCAAGAAAATGAAAACGCATTCCTAAAATCTAAAATCGGGGTAAGGGTGACTCCTTGGGAATGAGCTTTTTCTCATTCTCATTCCAGGGAATTCATTCTCCCGTTTCTAACCCCACACTTTTCTATGAGAACTCATTCCACAGACCAGAACTCATTTCAAGCAGTGGAATGAGTTCCCAAAATGAACACCAAATGGGGCCAAAGACTTGGAAAGACTAGGAAAAAATGATTGCACCCAGTACTACATGTCCAATAAGCAAAAATTCCAGGGTCCATGCCTTGACAGTCCCTCGAAATGCTCATAATCAAGCCAACACTGAAAGGGCATCGGGTATGGTAAGTAGAAGAGTCTAGAAACATAATCATGATTGCAATCACTGGACTTGTGTTTCTGGAGTGAAAGCAATTATAATTATGTTTCTAGACTCTTCTACTTATCTTACGTTTCTACAATAGGATAAAATCTCAGTCACTTGCTGGACAAAAAGATAAGAGAGCCTTTTTCTTCCAAGAACGAATGGGACAAACATGTCAAGTAGTACCATTTGATGAATAAAATATGATAATTACATCCAGGAGTTTCAGCTTGTTGCAGGACTACTTCTGGTGCCTGATACGATCCGACAAAGCAGTATGCAATCAAGTGGCGAAAGGTCCAGGAAAAGTTAAACTTCCTAGGGAGATCATCAACATGACAATATCAATGTGGATCTTCCTATATAGAAGCTGGAAATTGCTTGTCCAGAAAGATAAACAGACAGGAAATTTCAACCAAAGGTCCTTGTGTTCACTCAACAAGAGTCGCTCTTGAAATTCCTGAGCGCTAAACTTAATTAACCAAGATCAATGGTCATGTTGTTCCAATAGTTATGTTGTATTTCTGATAGCTGTCATAAAAGGTTTTTCTGTTGATGAATCTGTAGAACGTTTTGTGAGCCAAACATGGAGAAACGTTTTCTTATAGCTTTCATAAAAGGTCTTTCTGTTGATGAATCTGTAGAACGTTTTGTGAGCCAAACATGGAGAAACGTTTTCTCCAAGTAAATAGGAAAACCTTTGATTTTCATTTTTGATCGAACCCTAGACTTTCTATTCGTATAGTTGATCATGCCAGTGGTTTCCAATTGGTAGTAACCAACCTTGCATGATGAAGAGCTAGGGTGGTTTCTGAAAAGTGTCCGGGAGGTGGATTGGTTAAGGGAAGATACCAACAAAATCATTGATTCCCTGAGGAAAGGAAGCAGACACTGTTTGCTGGAGTTGGGGCACAATCCGAGGGGGTAGTAACCTTGCTTGTCGAAAAGCTGGGATGGTTTCTGAAAGGTGTCCAGGAAATGGATTCGTTAAGGGAGAATACCAACAAAATCATTGGTTCCCTAAGGAAAGGCGGCAGATATTGTTTGCTGGAGTTAGGGCACAATCAGAGGGGAAGACTCATCTCCCTCTGTTTCCAAGAAGGCAATAGTTGCAGAAATATCATTTTGTTTCCGTGCCGATACTCGAATACGTATCAAGTATCGACACGGATAAGCATGGATACACAGTAAAATTCATGGATACGCAAGGAAAACGGTGGATACATAACATAATACGTATTTTTATGCAAAGATAAGGTCAAAATATGATAAATTAACATGTTTTTTATATGATACACATACAACATTTATTAACTTAGAAGCCAACCGTTACGCGCCCTAGCACATGAAAACTGAATAAAAACCTAAATAAGTGTAAAGGAAAGTAATAATATATCAAATAAACTAAAATAACATACAGAAACCATAAATATCTCATCGAATGTTATATTATATATGTATGTATGTATATTTACCTATATATATATATACATATGTGTATATTAACTAAATTACAAATTCATAATATTTTTTTAAGATAATATTTTATTTTTAAGAAACAAATCATGCATGAAAAGCTAATCTATATTGAGTTGTTGTGAGAATGTTTTTTAATTATTTAATAATAAATATAAAATAAAAATATATGATCAAATTATAGGACTAATAAATTATATTTTTAAATAAAATATGTAGCTTATACACTTAATTTACTTATATTGTACATTAAAAAATTTTATATGTGAAATAAATTATATACAATATTAATTCATATATGTCTATAAAATATTATTATATGCAATGTTTATATTTGTATGTATAATAATATAAATTTACAATATTTATAATATATATATATATATATATATTTAAATAACATAAATTAATTTATACAGAAATTATTTAAGTGGTTAAACTATATATGCAATATTATGCATTCAGTACACTGGCAGTGTACCGAATCATATCTATATATAAGTGACATAGATATGCATTCGGTACATTGCCGAATCATATCCTTGCAAGTTGTTTTAACTTTTAAGGGCTTTTAAGGCTAGGTTTTGAACTTCGAGTCGGTGACCAGAACAAGAAGAGGAGCAGCCGCAGCAGCAGCATGTACCCCTCCTCTCTCTCTCTCTCTCTCTCTCTCTCTCTCTCTCTCCTCATTCTCCTGTTTTGTTTTTAGTCTCTCTCTCTCTCCTCCTTTCCCTCTCTGACATGATTTTAAAGATCGGTCCGGATCGGATCGGATCGTCCTGGCCGATCCGATCCGATCCTAAGCCACGACACAAACTATTGTATCAAGTCGCTTTGGATCGGACTGATCCAACCAATACCGATAAGGATCGACCAATCTGGTCCGATCCAGTTCAATCAAATCCGATTCGGTCTGATTCAATTTTTTTTTTCAATTGGCATTGGATCGGACCGCTCTGAGAGATGCCGATACGGATCGGCCGATCCGGACCGATCCAATGACTGGATCAGACCGATCCTATTTTTTTTTTCTTTTTTTTTTGAAGGACGATCCAAAACTTGGATCGGACCAGGATCGGCCGATCCAATACCGGATCGGCGATCCGGATCGGGATCGGACCAGACCTGTCTGATCCAAGATCCGGAGAATAAAAACCTTGCTCTTTGATTCTATTTCTTTTTTTAACAATTACATGTATCGAGCCGCATCAGTCGATACAGCAGATGTATCAATTGATACGGTGCATTTTTTTATCATATCGTATCGTGCAGGTGAGTATCGTATCGAGACCCTCGATACGCAATACGTATCACCCGTATCGGGGGATACGATGTGATATTTTGATCCATCACATTTGGACAATTATTGACATTTTTATACCCATGTGTCAGTTGTTTTAATCTGAACACCCCCCGCCCTTAATAATCTGGTGACAATAATTGCAAACTGATTTACTTTTGTCACCCTCCTATGGCGGGCGTGCCATGGCTCCAACCAATATCCATCCTCCGGCCCGCCATATCAGATATCTCCTCCCAAGCCCAAATAAGAGCAATCCTGTAAGTTGTAACAAGCATAACAATAAGCAAAAGGAAAGTGTGAAAACTGAGAACATAAGTCAACATTTCTTAACAATTTCTTATATTTTTAATATATTTTTTTACTATTCTTTTAATTTGTATGCATTAAAATACTCATATAGTTAATTAATGGCCAATTACTCATTGAGTAATTGACCACTAAGCTTTTTTTAACATCTCTGTATTTTTTGAATAATTTAGAAAAATAATATTTTTAATATTTTTTAATTATATAATATTTATATAGTTAATTACTAACTAAATTTGATGAGTAATTGATCATTAATAGCTTTCTAATATTGTCTAATTTTTAAAGCTTTTAAACACTTTTTTTCTTCATATTTTTAATATTTATTTTTTAATTTCAGATACAATATTGATTATTTAAAAAACAAATGAACTAAATTTTTTATTATAGAAATTGAATAAATCAACTAAATTTTTATCAATGATTTTTCTTAATAAACTTGGACTAGTTATGCATAATATATACATTTTTTATAATAATATGTAATTATTAATTATTTCTTTGAAATTAAAAATAAATAAATATACTTTTTTGTAAAAAAATCAAAGTATCGACACCCATCAATATATCGGGTGTTATTTTTTTTTTGATCGGTAAAAGTTTATATATAAAAAAAGGCCAAGGGCCCAAAAGTATGTACAGAATATACAAAGTAGGTAATAGTATCGTTAGCTATGAGAATCCCAACTCAAGCCCCAATTACAGTCAAAATCGGGATATGTACACCCCCTAAAATCATCAAAACTACTAGCCCAAAAGAAAAGAAGAGATACAATGTTATCCATAATCCATAATCGGGTGTTATTACATAACATATATTTATTTCAGTTCATTTGGTTAAATTTATATAATAATATTTCATATTTAATTAAATTTTCGAGTTAAAAAATAGTAAATTTTTTTTTTTTTGAAAAATAACAACGCCCATTGATAGATCTGGTGTTGTTACGTACAATATAATGATTTTAGGTCATTTGATTATTTTTAATATGCAAAACATGAAAAATAAAATAAAAATAGATTTACCTCAAGTCGGCTCAAGAACGGCCCTCCAACAAGCCAACCAAAAGCTTAAACCATAAAAAAGATTGTTATAGAGCGCATAATCTTAAGAGAGAGGAAGCATCAAGAGAAAATAGGGTTTTTACACCCTTTTTTCGAAAATTTGTGAAGGGGGGAAAGGTTTTAGGAGTTGTCGCCGAAATCTGGCGACATCTCCACAACTTCCCCCCCTTTTGAAGGGGGGAAATGAACTTAAATTTCGCAATGAACTTAAGTTTCGCACGTCTATGAACACGTGCGAAATTTCCACCATCTCGGTGACATTTCGTCGAAATGTAGCGATCTAAATCTCGTACCACCAGAGCCAAAATGGCAACATTTTGTCGGCATGCTGGCGAAATTTAAAACCCTGGCCAAGACCAAAACCTATCAAGAAACCGGGGGAAAGGGGGTCAGGCATTGATACGAAAATTTGTCAAAAACTAAAAGAGAGAAATAGAGAGGAGATTGAGTAGATCAACTTCATTCCACAACTTTTTTATCAAATCGGTATAATAATAAATGATGTGCCTTTGGATCTTCTGACATCAATAACAGAATGATTTCAAGTGATTTAAAATGCGGACTAAAAAGATCTATCTTATGACTTTGCCTGATTTTTCTATTGAGCTAGTGCATCTTCTAAAAACTATCAGCATTCCAAAAAAATTTACCCCAAACTGAAAGTAAACTATCTATCTGCAATACCAAATATGATATTACTCTTACTCGATCGCCCTTGGCTCTTAATAAACTTTACCAAACCCGTGGATGTTCTGTCATAATCCTCCTGAGTGGTTGGTTTTGAACTTGCCTTTTATGCAAGATCCGAGACCAGCTGACCTTATAGATTTGACAGCCTTGTGTGATCTCTTGAAAGATGCATTAAGTGACCTGTTTGCTTCGGTCTCTCATGTTTGGATTCCTGACCCTACAGGAGTGTTTTACACTAGCTCTTTCCACATCCGGAATCAAGTCATATTGGAAACCTCTTGTTCCTCTTAGAATCGAGGAATTTGGACCACGACCGAATTAGCACATATGCTATGCTCTAGAAGAGACGGGAAAACCATGCATCATCTTTTGTTCTTAAACTATGCAGTCAGAGCAGAGGGAAGCCCACTATTGTTCATATCGGGATCAAAATGCAATCAAAGCAAAGGTTTGCACTTTCTTTGCAAGCTTGAGGGAAGCAGTAGCTCAAGGATGTCGGAACTTAAGAGGTGGAGGGAGATTCATTCATAGCGGGATTTTGGTAAATGGGTTGAATATCTCATTCTCCCATGTGCCAGGATCAGCTAAAGAATTAGTGAATAAACCCGCCAGGACAAGTGTTGGGAGGAAGTTTTCTTCTTGAATAGTCCATCAATAAAGCTTTTGGAGGAGGATGGACTACCATAGACGGTTGTAGTAAGAGGTTGATACTAAAATTTTGATTGTAGTGTGCTTCTTTCTTTTTTTTTATCTGACTGGTATATAATGCTGGTCAACTATTAGTAGTATTAATGTGCATTCTTACAGCGTTTATATGATAAAGCAGTTATTCATTGTGTGCGTGTATATATGCTTTACCAGAGGATACAAAAAGTTCATTGAAACCATCCATTTAACCACCTTAAAAGTACAGCAATGGGAAGTGCAAGAATGCTATAAGTTCAGGTTAGATGGCTGCGGTTTTTTTCTATCTTAGCGTTCATTCAAACTGATTTCACATTCATTACTATGAGTACTAATACACAATTAAAATGAATTGCTAAATGGATTTTGAGTTTCTAGATAGGCAATGTGTATCATCAAAGATTAGGAACATTTGTTAGTAATGAAATTAACATATATACATCTTATTTAAAAAACCATATGAAAAACATTACATATTCAGACTACATTTATCAGATTTTAATAAACCATATGAAGATACATCTTGCTTCTTCTGTAAGATCTTATTTTGTTTTATTACAGTTCTTCTTGGTTAGCTATGAGTGTTACTGTTTTGTCTACTAGTTGGGTATATGGGGCTTTTTTAATACAATTCAAACTTTTAATATACCAAAAATATATATGTATATATACCAAAAAGAAAAAAAAAAAAGATTACATTTATCAGATGCAACAAAGTCCAAAACATCTATTATCATTTGAGAGCATTTTTTCAATAAAGAACAAATAGCAGAACGTGTTCAATAACTATTCGTACAAGTAGCGTATAAGATGGCAAATTACCTCATGGCTTCTTGAGTAATTCTTCAACAATTTAATAAGCGTTTCAGCTCCAAGACAGTCACTGTTCTGCAGAAGATTGCTTGGTGTCCCAGCCTTTGAGGCAGATTTCCACCCTAAGTTTGACCTCTGCTCTTGGGTGCTGCACTTGAAGGCAACTGCTGGTAATTCCTCCCTAAGATACTTGAGCCACTTTTCAACAGCCTCTCGAGGAACAAGATCTGAGATGCAAATGCCAATTCAAATCAGTGATTAGAGAGGTAAACATAAAACTAGAGCGTTCCTGAACTCCTTGTTTTACAGTATTATGTTAATGAAATCAACCTCACACCAAAGTCTTATCCAATCATGGTGTATGAGTTCATTGCATAATAAGAATGTACTGCAATATCCATTCTTTATACCATTCAGATATTTTACTTCTTTGATTTGATGAGGAAAAAATGTAGCTTGAAAGCTGAATATGATGGGTAAAATCATGAGTTTGTGTGCTTGAATGGCTTACTTATCTCCAGTGTGATATTTAATTTTTTTATCAGTTATTTTGCAAATACCAACCATGTCTCAAATCCAATTTCAAGAGACGGGTGATAAGAACTTTTACCAATTTTATTGAGAAGCAATACAAGATGCTTATCAGGACCCGATTTCATCACCATCTTTTCCATATCAACACAACGAGTACCAAGGGGATCCCGAGCGTCAAGAACTTCCACAATGACATCTGATGCTTCTATCACCTTGGCCAACTCCTTGTAGAAAGCCCTGTCTGAGTTATCTGTATTGCAATGAAGTGTCAATGAATAAAAATAAAGAAAACTTTGAAAAGAAGAGAAAAAAGATGCAGAAAATGAAATTATCTTCCATCTTGAATGCACTTTACATGCATGTTATGTTACATATCAACTTACCCCGGTTTTTAACAATTCCAGTGGAACCTTTACTGCTGTTTTTCTCTCCAAAGTTCTCTTCTTTAGCAGAAGCTGTATCGACTAATATGGCCATATCACCATCCTCTAACAACTCCAACTTTCTCTTTTGGGCCTGAGAAAATAAATATCCAACTTTATTCAGTCATCACATAAAACAAGTTAACAAGTTGAGTCAAAAGAATACAAAATCATGAATCGAATCGAAAATTGTTAGGGGCCAGTTAAAATCGAATTGTAATTTTGAATCGTAAATCGTAAGATTCATAGTAATTTTAGTAGTAGGGTTTGGGGTTTAGGTTTTGGGATTTCTCTTTGGAAAAGCGCATTTTATTGTTTAAAATACATAAAAAATAATTCTGAATATATATTTAATTGTTTTATAGTACTATATTCTATATAAACGAGGATCAAACGAGAAAAAGGAAAATTGTTCAATAAAAAGAAGAGGTCATTTTTCTTTGATGTTGCAGAGTTAAATTGTTTGAATCATAAGAATCATATAATTAAATCATAAGATTCAATGTATAGATTGTAAGATTCAAACATAAACCGATTTCTTCACTGATTTGAATCAAACTAGGATCAAATCGAATCGTAAGATTCAATGAATCGTAAGAGTTTAACAACAAACAATACAAGTGAACTATCTCCAACCATGCTAAGTAATCCCACCTACATGGTGAAGATTTTGCACATCAATTTGCTCATAATTCAACGAGCATCTTATACATAATTTGGCCAAGACTAATAAATCTACTTAGACGCCTCAAGCTAAGCATACAAAATTTGCAAAAACAAAATCCAACAAATACATGGCTAACATGTGGAAAATGAACCAACCCCTGTCCCTCCACCATAGAAAATGAACAAGGAGGCAAAAAACATGAAAAAAACAGACAATCGTTCATGTGGCCATCTATTAAACTTATATCAGCCTCATACATACTCTTTGGATGATGCAATCCTTGCAAAGAAGAGATACTTCTTTCCGGTGAAATAAATCCCAACCATAGTATACAGCAACTGAATGAAAAGCAAACCCCAAGAAAAAATTATAATCACACTGCTTACATCTTTGGCTCTATCCGAACAGCCCACAAACCATGCAATTAATGCCCACCCACACATGATAATTATTCACCTCAACACCATAAGATGATTTTGACAAAGTATTCCCATGTATCATACAGCCAATGTATGGAATTCCACAGTTGTAAAACATATACATATTTGAAAGTATTATGAAAACCAATTCAATCACATTGTATTAAATCATTGAATCTAAAACAAAAACAATAACTAGGGTGATAGATTGCATTATACCCTCTCCTTCCGGGCAGCTTTCTTTTGCTCCAATTCCTCGACTGCACGAGCTTGTCGAGCTTCAAGAGCCTTTAGCTCGTCTTCCTTGAAGGGCCAATCGTTGGGGATACCAGGATCCTTCTCCTTATGGTTCTGCTTGAAACCGAGCTTCTTCGCTTCTTTGGCCTTCTTCTTGTGGTGCTCTTTCACCTTCTTTATAATTTTGTACTTCTTCTTCAAAGGAACTCTTTTACTCTTATTCTCTGTATAAAATTACCAAGAAAAAATAAATAAATTCACATCCATAGCTATCTGTTGGTGATTTTCAGCCACGAATAAACGAAATGATAGTAAGAAGACAATCAAAAAGGATAAATTTGGTTACTTTTGCTCCTGTTCACCATCTTTGATTCTTTAAACAAATTATTTTAGATGCTTGCATCAAACACACAACAGCAGCAATTTATATTTAGTCCGTTCAAACAAAAAAGAGATCCTTCAGAAACGAAATATCAGACTATAACAACAGGTTCACCTATCTCTGACTATGGAAAGCTCGAAAACCCTAAATTTCTACAGCTGTTCAAGAGAGAAATAGAGAGGGTTTAGGGTTTCAAAGGAGGCTGAAACAAGCCAGAGGTGCACACGATATTAGCAGGGAGGGAAGCCGACGGGTGGCAACGGATAGTTTCCCAATCACGGCACGTAACGTGCCGTGCCGTGCCAGCCCGAGCATGGAACCTGGGCCGTCTATGATGGGCCTTGGATTTCAGCCCAGCGTGCCAAGCGCGGTCCGCTAAGAGCACGGGCACGGTATGGCCAGCGGGCCGCCCAACATGGGACGCAATCCCAGCACGGCACGCAGGCACGCGCGGCCCATGCCAGCTTGGCTAGTCCAATCTTGCTAGTTAGGCCAGATTCAGACCGAAGATAGATGCTTTTGGACAGCGGTCAAAACTAAGCCTTTTTGCACAATAACGACTAGTTTTTGCCTGTTTTTTTATTAAAAAATATATTTTGACAAATTTGCCCTCTCAATAATCAAAAAACTAGTTTAAGGACAATTTTAATCTTTTTGACACAAATAGATGCCTATAAATTTGATTGTTTTAAGTTTTTACAAGTTTTATAGGTTTTAAGGAAAATGAGAGTGTCACCCACGGAGGCCTATAGGTCCTTTACAATAAAATTGTGACATGTGGCAATAAGTACAACCTATAAAAACTCTATGATAAAGTAGAAAAATAATTAGAATTTAAAATATAAAGGGTTCTATTTTTAGGGGTTTTTTAGATTTAAAGGTTTATCTTTTTTTTTAAGGTTTAATATTTAGGGTTTAGGAATCATAATTCCTTTTAGGTTTTTTATTTTATTTTTCAAAGGCTTAATATTTAGGGTTTAAGGTTAATCTCTTTCTTTTTTAGGTTTAACTTTTTTTAGGATTTTTGTTTAATTTTTTATCGTTTAATATTTAGGGTTTAGGGTTCATATTTCCTTTTAAGGTTTCTAGTTTTTTATAAGATAATATTTAAGATTTAGGATTTTAAATTTTTTATAAGTTTAAATAAACATTTTGTTTATAAGTTTTATACATTTAAACTTATATTTTTATAAATTTTCATATTTTTTATAAGTTTTATTTATAGTTTTTTTTAGGTTTTTATAAGTTTTTATAAGACAAGCTTGATTGCAATTCACTTGAAGTACAGTTTGAAAATTTGAACTTAATTTGTAAATTTTTTTTTTCTTCAATGTAATTTTTAGTTGTATTTTTTGGGGTTATAGTTTGTAAATAACTGCAAATAATAGATAGGTAAATGGGTGCCAACCTAGTTAGGATGTGCTCATACTATAGTGATGCAGTTATCAACCCAAATCATTTGTACAATTTTGATTCAATAAATAAAATAAGATTTTTTTCATGTGCTCATACTGTTGTTCACTTGTATTAATTAAGTAATATTAGTATTATAAGTTGTAAATAATTTTGTCACGAACCAACCCAAAAATTTAAAATTTTCAAATTATGTTGCGACCTTCACCCCGTATCGCTACGGGAGTGGATAACAGTAATCAAAACATAAGCGGAACTACTAATAACGTTCGAGTAAGAGATAAGTAACTAATATTACATCATTTGCATCTGAAAAATTCTAAGAAAAGAACGCCTATCTCTAGACTAAAGTTAATATGTTATCAGAGTGCTGTACCCAACCCGGTCTTTCATCAATCATGCTCTACAAACGGAAAGGTCTGCTTAGACCTCAAACTCCTCAGCAGCCGTCACGACTAATGAGCCTGAAATGTTGGTTGCTAAAACGAATGAGCTACACGAGCCAATAAGTACACAAATTCAGGAATATATAAGGTATAATCCTAGAGTCTAAACATTTACAATATTCAAAGTTCAAGAAATAAATAAAGTGTAATAATGCAAGATGCATGTGATAAATTAATTATTAATGCATGATGTGCACCTAAATATAATCATCACCACGATGAACTAATAAATAGTCTAAAATGGAATGCAAATGCATTAGCAAATGCAATGAAAATGCAACCATGTCTAAGTGTCAATATAACCTGTTTTCTCCTGAAACAGTCTCTATTTTGAGGTGTCCCAGCAACATGAATTCGCCCCAGGATGTCCCAGCAACCTGAATGCATCCCCCATATATATGGTCCATGGAAATAAAGCTATTCTATGAATATCGCTCAGTTTAGGTTTTCCACCTAGGAGGCACAATCCCCCCACTTATTTTTTATCAGTGGTCCATAGACCGAGACTTGCAGCCACCTGCGGTATCCCTCAGGAAAACA
>JAUPMG010110586.1:0-12026 GCA_031762675.1 Pachysandra terminalis | reverse complement strand
TTAGGGAATAAATTACCATAGCCCGATACACAACTATAATTATTAAACAAAAAGGAAGACAAATGGAATCAAATATAACTACCTTTAGGTGTAAACCAATAATAATTAACAGCGACGGAGTTCACAAATGTAACAAATTCCGTGAACAAATTAATTGAAAAAAGGTAAATTACACTTTCACCCCCTGAGGTTTGTACCACTTGCACTTAGAACCCCTTAGGTTTTTGAAACTACATTGACCCCCTTTATCCGAAACCTCAAGGGGGTCATAGACTGATTTACCCCTAATAAAATATAAAATTACTGGTGGGGTGGTGGTGGTGGTTGTTGTGGTGGGGGTGGTGGTGGTGGTGGTGGGGTAGTGGTGGTGGTGGGGTGGTGGTGACGGTGGTGGTGGTGGTGGGTGTGGTGGATTTGAGAGGAGTAATTTTATATTTTATTAGGGGTAAATCAGTCCATGACCCCCTTGAGGTCTCATGTAATGGGGGTCAATGTAGTTTCAAAAACCTCAAGGGGTCCAAGTGCAAGTGGTACAAACCTCAGGAGGTGAAAGTGTAATTTACCCTAAAAAAGTCAAGTACTAATTTTTAAGTTGTCAGCTAAAAATTAACTTATTATATCAGTAACTACTAAAAGCTACTTACTTTCTTAACAGGACCAAATTTAAATGCAACAAAGAGAGATACAGAGAGAAAAAATACAGAATTACATCAGTAAGAACCTCATACCTGTAGTAGAAACAACGAAACCGGATTGAGAATCTCTGAATCAAACAAGAAATTTAATGGAAAATAAAAATGACTTCATAGAATTAAGCTACTCCTTTTAAGGGGCTATTATTTAGAAGTTTTCACGAACCCTGAGACGGGATTTAGCCGTTTAAGCATGTTATCTTATGGGAACCATACCCACTTCAGATTAGCAAATTAAACAAAAAGTATTCCCAATAAAAATAAAAGAAGACCCAATCAAGGAAATTCTTTTTTTCTTTTCAAACATCAGAGATGTACACTA
This sequence comes from Pachysandra terminalis, assembly GCA_031762675.1. Lineage (NCBI taxonomy): Eukaryota > Viridiplantae > Streptophyta > Magnoliopsida > Buxales > Buxaceae > Pachysandra > Pachysandra terminalis. The sequence goes on along the minus strand of JAUPMG010110586.1, from coordinate 11,012 downwards.
CTCCTTGTGCTCGATTTCTCTGTATCTTCACAATAAAAAATAACATGAGCAAAAAATACAGAAAAAGTAGAAGTGAAACTAGGTAAAATTATACCTTTTCTGTTTGATGAAAGTGTCTTTGTAGATTAACCAACCTCGAGAGAGCCGCTGACAACATGTCTGCGAAAACGAGAGAGAGAGAGAGGAGAGAGTTTAAAAGCCGACCAGAACCGCCCACGCTTTTTTATATTTTTTCTGTAATAAATACCGCGCACGCTTTGTATATTTTTGGGCTTAGGTCCAGTTTGGTTCAACTTTTCAGAAGTAACACTTCACAAGTCTTTAAAAATAAATTTTTTTATTAACTTTTTAATTTGTAAAATTAAAAAACCGTTTAATAAATTATTGTCAGATCTACGTATCTTTTTTAGGAGTAAAAAAAGTTGTTTGGTAGCTCAATACGATAGAAAATAATTTTTTGTTCTATGTAGAGAAGACAAATTAAAATATTATTATGGTTAATGAAACAAACTGTAATTATAAAATAAATAGTCTCCGCAAACTAAAATGATTGTTATAAACAAATAAGTATCATTCACCATACACATTTATAGCACAAAACATCACCAATCATTCAATTTATATACAACAGTCAGTTCACGAGCAATTGAGTCTCTAACACTAGACACTTCACGCCTTGATGATGGAAGTGCCATAGTTAGCAAAATTCACATATAATACACGTTTTATACACATATATACGTTTTTTTTTTAAATACACCTGTTTGGCGTTTTGAATTGCATAATACGCTATAATACACGTATTTTTCTTGTTTATCGTATGGTACACGTATATAACAAAAATCTGTATTAAAAGGTTAGAAAAAAAACATGTGGATATAAAGCTAAAATAAAGCTTAAAATAAATTATGAAACATTCTTTCCTTAATAACGAGAGACCCAAAATAGACAATGACTTTAATTGGGTACTGTTTCCTAAAAATATTTGAATTTTTCAATGAAACAAAAATCTTGACTTGAGACTTGAGTATCTTAATACGGTAAGAGACTCTTCTTCTTCTCAGTTTGGAGTCTTTGGACTTTGGAGGGATACCCTTTGCAACAGCCGACTGCAAAGTGTAGACTAGGTTCTATTACAGCCGACGTCCGACTGTAGAGTGCAGACTAAAGGTAACCTTCCCTTTTGCTCTCCTCAACAAATTTTTACTCAATGATTACTCTTGTTATAATGCTTTTAATGATATTCAACCAGAGTTGGATACTTGCCAAGATTGAATGTAAGTCTGTTGACTTTGTTCTAAGTTCTAACTTCTAAGCTCCAATCTGACTTCTGCTACAACAGTTTTCACTTTTAACAACTAGTAGACCGTTTATGACAAAGGCCTCACATTCATTTGTTACATTTGAAACTTGTATTATTGTTTTGTATTATCATCAAATCTTCTAGAATCTAGAGACATCTTCTGAATTTGTGTCTGCATTGTATATATTTTAATTTGGAAATTATCTATTTGTGCCTTTATGACGATTTGTGTTCTCTGAAGGGATTTATATGGGGTGAAATTGTTTCACTGAAAAGATTCTCTTTGTCATCTTTAACTATGAGTAATATCTTGTTAATAGTTTGTAGTAATAAGAAAATGGAAAAAAAAAATTAGATTTTGTCACGCCCCGAATCCGAGCTATAAGAATCTCCAAAATTCCGAAGGAATAACCTTCGGTTCCGACACTTGGAAGCGGTTAGTCCATCATATAATGATCCACCAAATCACATGGTTCTTAGAGTAACATAAAAATATCCAGCGAAAATCTAGTCAATTCAAATAAACAACTTAACTATTCATGACCAATCAAGTTCATCAAATAAAATCCCAACTAGTTTATTACATCATTTGCCCATCATAGGATCAAACCAAAACAAAATGAAATAACTAAACAATGTTTATCATCTGTCATTTATCTACTGTAAGCCATCATCCAATCACATCTCCAAGCTGATCATCTGTACAATGATAGGTTGAGCAAAGTTCAGTAGAAATAACCAATGCATACAACAGATATTCCCATAACATTTCAATAATACGATTCATTCATGCAATTTCACATAATTCATAAGTAAACATTGTCCAAAGTCTAGTCTATACTCAAGCATTACTTAATACCATTCATAACATCATCCGTTTATCAATATGATAAGTAAACTCATTCAATGTCCTTATAACCCACATAATCCTTTAAGTTTCATTCTTAACCCTAAGGTTTCACTATACTAATCCCATCATAACTATGGTCATACCATATTATGATTTACCATATATCCAATACTTATATAACCTGGTAGATATACATGACATCATCATGTTATCACCCATTATACATATCACACCATATATGGTCTCACCATATGATTACCCCATACACACTTAGATATACATCTTTCATAGAATGCATAATTCCACCATGTCATCCCGTTCACCATATCACACATATACATATCATCACGACCTAGTCATGGTTCACACACATATACATACCACATCATCATGATTACATCACGAGTCACACACCATAACCATACCATACTACTCATCATGGTTCAAACACACATACTCATGGTTCCACCATGGATGACATACACCGATATTTATACAAATTCATCATGATTACATCATGGATAACAACACGCATTTTCATCATGACCTAGTCATGGATAACCAGTACCACAATTCATCATGAGCCCCTCATGGATAACCAACATACAACTCCATCATGTCCATGCCATGGATAACCAGCACATTTCATCATGACCCCGTCATGGATAACTCGTACATTTTCCATCATCATGGTCTCACCATGGATCACCATTTCACAAATGTACACACACAATCACAAACAATCAAACAATGCAAATGAGATGAGTATGAATGCATATGATGCAACATAATACAATGCAAGGATTGTCGGACATAATCTAAAACAAACAATTAAACAACAATCATACCATTCTTTTAGGGACTTGCACCCACGGAAAGAATGCTCATGTCTTAACCATTTAGAGACTTTCACTCACGAAGGACTAGTCCCGTCCTTTTACATCATAGTGAGCTATTCTCGAGTCACACCGTACACAATACTTAGTCCATAAGATTGGATCACAACTCATACATTATGTGAGAGATGCTTCCTGCATGACTAACACAGTACACCACAATAATCACATGAAGACATCACATCACGATCAGACTCAATGTGAAGTTGCATATAGCCCCTTCCACATTACAAACTCCTAGTGTGAACATATCATTCACACACTAGTCACATATGACTCTTACATAGCATATGTCCCTTATCTAGACCACATAGTAGTATATACACCATATACAATCATTACATTCGCATATGCACATTTATAATCTAACTACAATTCAAAGATATACCTTATACCCAAGTACTCATTACTTGTGTAACCACCTCTAATACTAACCAAACATCACCATAAACATGTGTATGTCATGTTCCCTGAGTTTCCCAACCAATTTGGACCTTAATCGGGTTCGGTAGATCCATTTGGTAGGTCTCGGTATGTCTTGGCAGATGGGTTCGGTAGAAAGGCCAGAGCGTTTAGGCCTTTCGGTAGGAACTTTCAGTACATACCAATCTTCCTACCGAACGTCAAATTTGGCTCGTCCTTCAAGGTTTTCGTGGGCTTTTGTGCTAAAACCTCTAAATCATCTAGATCTATGGTTTATGGGTGGAAATCATCACTCTACACTCCATAGGTTATTTCTAACCTAATTGATCTTCTTATATGTGATTTCAAGGTTAAAATACCAAATTCAAATCCATTACCTAACAAATGAATTTCCTGGGTTAATATGATCATTCTCAAGGTTTAAAATCATTGAAAATATAAAATCATACTCATATCATTCATGGTTTCTACTAAACATCAAACATGGGTTTTCAATCCAACAAGCCAAGTTTTGATTATTAACACACAATCAATGGCATTCTCAACATATAATCCTTCAGATTCAAATATAACATCTAAGAATCAATATACTCATTCATATGCATTATTGAATATCATACACCTTAGATCTATGTCACGACCCGAATTCTAAAGCATGACTTACACGCACGTGAGCATAACTCTAATGTTCCAAACCTATCTCTCACCCTCAGATCAACTAAACACATACACCAAAACGATGGTGGAAAACCACAAACACCTCAGAGTAAATCCATAAATACAATAAGATCCCAGCGGAAGCTAAATCACCATAAAACAAATGAGATCAAACAAAAAAGTGGGCCTCACATCCAAACATAACTTGAATAATACAATATATCAAGTCTCAAGGGAGACAACCACTCCCACACAACACTCTCAGAACTCTCCCACAATTTCAACAGAAAGAATGCAAGAAAAGTAAGGAGTCTAACTACACCCGTGACCTCAGGAATCCACCTCAGCAATCCGGGTCGAAGTCCTGGTCGCACGCGTCGTGCTCACCTAAAATGTTAGGAGCTAAAAAGGCTTAAGCTACGCACTCATCAAGTGCATTGTAATAATCAGGATGATCATCATACATGCATGGGATGCCATGATCAATGCAGGAGTTCATTCATTTTATGCAATAACATGAAGAGATTTATACATAAATAGGCCCACACACAATGGCCTCATCAAACACGTGATATGCACATGAATGGTATCCACTCTGTGTTGTATATTGATGTCTCACGCTTGATCCGGACTGTAACACCGCGTATGAACTCACGGATACACGACTCCTTTCGGGCTAAGGCTACCTTGCCGATTTTGTGTGTACAACACAGTTTTAGGGAGTCTAAACCCATGGACGATATATCCCACCTTCATTTTTTATCGTGGGAACGAATCCTGGGGCTCCTCCAAGATATCCCTGTGTACATCAATTACACACATACTACCAAACGGTCGTCATCCATATATATATATACATGTATCCATGGGCTCTTGGGGTTGCAAGTCCCTCACCCTCAAATCATATGAGATTTGAATAATCAAAGTCCAAATTTGGGGACATCAGAGATCCATATCTCTCATTTGGTACTTCACTTCGAAGTCCAAGTATCCTCACATGTTACCCAATGATCCTTCATAAAGGAGCCATGGTAGTCTAGGGTCTAAGTCCTCACAAGGACTGGTTATGCATGCATGTCCATTACATGAATGATATTAGCACACAAACTACATGATATGCGACATATGCATTAAGTGAAAAATCATCACACGATCAAGATATGTCCAATCATCACATCCATATACTCAAGAATGGATAATATAAATACAAGTATGCCATTATGTATACTCACATAAATCTAAACACAGTCAATCATTAACTATTCATACATGCTACACTACGGGTCATGCATGAATGTATGAAGTTCCAATTCATCCTACTAGTCCATTCATGATATTACCTCCAAGTAATATTATCGTACAAGATCATATTATCAACAACCAACCCCATTATACAATACCAGTATGAGTTCCTAGTGTTGTCCCACTAGTACATTCACCATATCACAACCAAGTAACATTCACGTGCGAGGTCATGCCATACGCAACAATCACATCATCAAATTTTAACAACAATGTCATACATGATTATGATGTCATCAACAATTCCATTTCTCATAAGTAATGATATGAGATAAAGTTCTATAATAAGGTACATTACTGGTCAAGTAACAAAGACATGATTATGTTATTTACCACAATCGCACTTTCATACGTACATGGTATGACACAGTAGCTCAAATAATATGGCACAACAATAGGCCAAGACTGGGTGTCAATCCCCCACTCAAGGGCTCCCAGGAATGGCTCAAACACTCATTGTTGGTGGGTGTCGTTGGTTCCACTGATCACCCACTGATCACAACTAATACAGATCAAAAATCTCTGTCGGAGAGTCTGTCAGTGGGCCGACGACTTACCAACCAACACCAAAGGTCACCTCAGTGAGTTCAGTCGGTCCCACCGACCACCCACCGGTCAAGGGTCCCAAGCCAACTAACTCACTGTCGGCGGGTCCGTCGGTGGACCGACGGCCCACCGACCACCGCCAACAAGTCTCTCTATGGGGGTGTCATCGGTATCACCGATCACCCACCGAAGTCTCCGTCGGTGCCACCGACCACTCACCGACCAGGTCCAAAGGTCAGTCAACAAGCTCATCGGCGAGTTCATTGGTGCCACCGACGTCCATCGGTGGGTGTTGTCGGTGCCACCAACCACCCACCGATCACGACCCAAACCAAGTCCAAGTCTCCTTGGGTGGGTGGGTGCCGTCGGTACCACCGACCACCCTCCTATCATATCCGTTAGCGAGTCTGTCGGTGCCATCGAAGACCCACCAACCAAGTCCAAAGGGTCATCGTTCTAACTCCTCGGTGAGTTCGTCGGTGCCACCGACCACCCATCGACCAAGGCCAAGTATTCCACATACTGTCGGTGAGTCCGTCGGTGAGCCGACACACCCCCCGACAGGGACACGCCTGTACCTAGCTTCGTCGGCGGACCGATGCACTCACCGACGGATGCAATTTGGGGTTTTTGCCCCAGTTCGCTCCAACACTTGAGTTTTCTGCAAATTCTCCAACTAGGTCAACATGTTAGGGTTGATTTAGGTCCGAAAAGGGTTAAATTACAAGGGAATCACCACCATAACATCACTCAACATTAATCTAACAATCATGCAAGGAATCTCATGAAATCCACAAGAATACATAATCTGAGGTAATAGTTTAACCTAAAACATACAACATTCAAACTCACAGTTCAATCATGATTTTCATATATGAAAAATGATGCTCATGAACATAAAATCATCACAAACATTCCTAGGTTCATTCATATGAAATGAATCAAAGAAATCCCAAAGAATACATCAACAAGTGTACACAATACACTTACCTGGATAGCAAATCTCTTTGGATGAAAATGGCAGCTTGAATCTGATCTCCTCTCCAGCCGTGGTCTTCTCCTTGGAGCCTTCCTCTTGAAGCTCCTCTCTTCTTCTTCTCTCTACACAGCCAAAAACTCAAGAGACAAAATGGCTAGGGTTTTAGACTTTAGTCTTTTAAACCCTAACCACAAAACCAAATAGATCTCAACCCTCCATTGCCTCTTGGATGGGAGACCAAATCTCAACCATCCAAGCTCATTAAATGGGCAAGGCAATGGTGTGGGTCAGAGCACACAACAAGGGTGCACCAAAAGAAAAGATTGGTCACCAAAATTGACCAACAGCACTACCAAAAGAAAAGAAATTACTGAAACGCCCAAAGAAGGAAACGAAATTTTTCGAGGCGTTACACACTGGGTGCCAGTTAGCATCGTATCTGATCGGGATACCAAATTTACATCAGAAGTTTGGGGGAGCTTGCAGAAAGCATTGGGTGCTCAATTAGATTTCAGCACTGCCTTCCGCCCACAGACGGACGGACAGACTGAAAGGATCAACTAGACACTTTAGGATATGCTTAGGGATTGTGTATTGGATTTCAAGGGGAATTGGAATGACCATCTCCCTTTGGTAGAATTCTCCTATAACAACAGTTACTAGTCGAGTATTGGGATGGCAACATTCGAGGCATTATATGGAAGGCCGTGTAGGTCTCCCGCTTGTTGAACTAAGGTGGGTGACAGTAGTATACTTGGACCGAAATCATCCAAGAAACAACGGAGAATGTAAAAATATCCGAAAAAGACTATTAGCAGCTCAAAGTCGACAGAAAAGTTATGCAAATCATAGAAGACGAGAGCTGGAGTTTGAAGTGGGAGATCACGTATTTTTTAAAGTCTCACCAATGAAGGGTGTGATGAGATTCGGAAAAAAAAGGGAAACTTGTCACGAACCAACCAAAAAATCCCAATTTCTGAGACTTCTTATTTATTCGTAACTCTCACCACATATCTCTATGGAAGTGGATTACAATGGTCAAAAGATAAGCGGAAGATAATATTAGTTCTAGTAAGATATAAGTAACTAAATTACAAAATCTAAAACTGATAAGTTCTATAAAAAGAAAACTCTAATTCTAGACCAATACTAAAGTTCTATCAGAATGTAGTACCGAATCGAGGCTCTCTCATCGACTAAGCTCCTCAACCTGAAAGGTCCTCCTGGCTTCACTCTCCTCAGCTGTCTTCTCATCTAAAGATCCTGAAATTTGTTTACTAAAAAGCGTGAGCTACAACAGCCAGTAAGTAAATAACGTCATGAATATGCAAGATTATCCTGGAGTCAAGTCATTTCTCAATATCCCCAGTTCACACATAAAGAGACCATAATGGAATGAAATGCATGAGGTCAAGTATTTATCATGCATGTTGTGCACCTATTTATAGTAATCACCAATGTGAGCTAATCAAGCACTCTAGTATGCAATGCAGTCTATCATATATGTAAAGGTGGCATGTTTCCTATTGATCCAGTCTTTATCCAGGATGTCCCATCAACATGAATTCATCCCCATACTCACGGCTATGAGATAGGATTATTCTATGTGTACAGCACAGTTTTATGGGTTTTCAACCAAGGAGGCACAATCCCCCCACTCATTTTTTATCAAGGGTAAATTCTGAGGTCTACACCAATGTGCGGACGCCCCACAAAGATCTCTCTCTCTCTCTCTGATATTTCATCCAAGCTGCACCAACATGTTGATCCTTAGGTAAACATCATCTTCCAAGCTGCACCAACGTGTTGATCCTTGGGTAAATTGCCCTTGGGCAATGAGTAATTTTGTTGGGGTAGCTAATCCCTAAACTCGTCCTTGCCCGTCTCCTCACTAGATGTGGAATTCACATCACATCACTCTTATTTAACTCACGAGACTCGACCGTGTGGTCTTCGAAAATAGGGTATTTCTCTTTGACCAAGCTATGGTCTCGAGTCAATGCTGTGCAATGGAGAGGTGCACGCTAGCTAAGCATTCAATTTATAGTCTATATTGTGTAATAACAACCAAAAAGTATGTAAATCACCAATCTCACGTGTAATACAAGTCATAATTTGAGTAAAACAAAATAGGTCCATTAAGAAGCAACCATATAAGATTAACTAAGCATTCACATTTAATGCACCAGAAGTATCATCAACTATAAGTATATTGATCACCCCAAGCCTAACATTCACATTTTATAAACACATGGAAGAGGTCCATGAAGAAATAAGTATAAGAGCAATCACAGCTGAACTCAATAACATCATATTTGATATAGTTAGGTCAATTCTAGGTTATACACAGGGTTCCAAGTTAATCGGACATACTAAAAGAAATTGACTAATTCAAGAGTTTATTCTACACATACTCATATTCTGAGATTCAACATCACATAAACCTAAGTCACAAGAAAGGAAATGCATATCAATTGAGTTTGAGAATACGTATCATAAATTTGAATTGCAAACAATGTGAATGTGCAGCGAATATAAGACATTAGCTTTGAAGGTTAAACAATCAGGCTCGGTGACCCTCTCAGCGCACAGACACCTGCCTTGGGGACCAGCACGGCGGACCGAACTGTCACTCGACAACAATTCCAGGGGCTTCATTCTCGGTGCACCGAACTGATACTCGGCGACGAAAACAAAAGGCCAGTGTTTAACCAGAGGCTCAGCAACCTGCTCGGTGCACCGAGAAGTCCACCAACGGCCCAGAAGGCGTTCGGTGAAGCGTTCGGCGCACCGAGGAGGTCGTCGAACATCACGAACCAGCCAAAACAAGGGGTTTTTCTCACCAAATGAAAATACAAACAAGGGAAAACAATATATATGCATTTGTCCATCAAGATCCAACACATTCCATCCTAAAAACATGATTCTTCTTCAACCTACCAATCAAGACATTCAAATCCATTCTTTAACATTCAATAACTTGCATTAAGTGGAAGATAAGGGAAATGATTCAAGAATATATAATAAATCAAGATACAAACATGGATTTTTTTACTTACCTTGAAGAAATGCAAGAAAATCCAAGTAGAAACCCTAGGCATGCAAGCCTCTTCTCCTTCTCCTTCAAGCTCTCAAGCAACACAAAGACTAACTCAAGAGAGAATGCATGAGATTCTCTCTCAAGCATGGAGACCCAAGCCACATGTCTCCACACAAACAAATCCTAGCCCTCAAATTCAACCACTCTCATCTAGACCCCAGGATTTGAATAGTTAGTGGGAGTTGGTATTCCCCACTACCAACTCCCTCTCTCCTTCAATCCTAGCCACTCAAATCCAAACAAAGCAAGATATAATCATGGCCACACAAACAAGTTTAATTCAAAAGATCTACACCACACATCCAAACACTAAGATGGGCCATGCTACTGTGTGTAGCACTAAGGCCTGCTAAGCACAACACATACGATCGTGTGGTCGGATTTAATCCGATCGACGATCCAAACAAAGGAAAGAATCATCACAAGGTCTAAAATGTAAGTATGCATAAATCGGAAAGGTTATACCGTTACATCATTTTATTTCCTATTTAACTGCTAAGTTATGTTATCTGGTCAACACTGCCTCCTAAGTCTATCTGGCTGACCTGATCAGTTTTAGTGACTTAATGAATTTCTAGTGTGTCTCAAAGGATTAAGGATTTTAAGAATTCTAATCATAATTAAGAAATTAAATTAAATTACCAACTCATCGAAATACTATTTTACTCTAAGATCTCAATTTTAAGATTTTTAGGGAATATTCAGGTTCTTACAAAACTAGCGCCTCGCTTTGTTGGACCCTCTGAGATATTGGAGCACATAGGTAAGGTGGCAAACTGATAAGTGCCCAGCACTTACCATTTTAACCTAGTTATCCATGTTTATTAGTCTTTCTTGCCAAGCATAATTGAGAGAATTTATGCATTTCTGTCTTTTCAGGTTAGGTGAAGATGGGAGAAAACAGGCTTAAAACAAGCCAAATTGAACCTAAAAGGAAACAAGTGCCAAAGCTGGAG
>JAUPMG010110575.1:0-12026 GCA_031762675.1 Pachysandra terminalis | reverse complement strand
ATAAGTGGGGGGATTGTGCCTCCTTGGTTGAAAACCCATAAAACTATGATGTACACATAGAATAATCCTATCCCTTACCGTAAATATGGGGATGAAGTCACATTGGTGGGGCATCCTGGATAGTAGATTGGATCATGACGGAAACCTACCTTATTTCACTTGTCCATACGGCACATTTCATTCTGCATTGCATGTTCTTGTTAATATTATTTTTAGAGTCGTGTGTATGATGCACTTGGCCTAATTCTCATGTAGATTTAGGCATATGGTTACCAAGATATTGACCTTTGAGGTTATACCTAGTGAGGATGGGAGAGAACGATGGTTGGTATGAAATCTACGGTTATTTACCTACTTATCACGTATCTCACACTTATTGCACTTTTCTCATAATGTTGGAGCATGAGCAAATACACTTCATTGAAGGATTACTCATTTTGGCTTCCAGCTTATGTGTGTTGTATTATATTTTTCAGGATGAGGAGCTTGGTCACGAAGAGAGAGAGCCTGGATTGGGTACCGCACTCTAGTAGAATTTTAGTATTAGTCTAGAACTAGACTTTTTCTCATTTTAGACTTTATCAGATTTAGAATTGGTTATAAGTTACTTATATCTTACTAGAACTGCTTTAGTCTTCCGCTTATGTTTTGACCATTGTTATCCACTCCCATAGTGATATGGGGTGAGAGTTGCGAATAAATCAGAAATCTCAGAAATTGGGTTGTTCTGGTTGGTTCGTGACAAACAACCAGTCCTGAGCCTGGTGTGGCTCACTCCAAACCCTCAGCAGTTGCTGGATTAAGTTTCTTTAACTTATCCAACCACATCACCGATGTTCCTACTACTTCTGTCTAGGCCTGTCAACGGGTCGGATTCGGACCGAATCGCAACATATTCGAATTCGATCTGATAGTGAAATCCGAAGATCCGAATCCGATTCGAGATACGACGGATTATGAAATATATGATTCGAATAATTCGATTGGGGATTCGAATATCCGAATCCGATCCGATAATCTGTAAAGTGTCTTCAAAATAAAATTTCAAATGTTAGAAGAAGAAGATGAAATAATCATATATACAGAGCTTGCACTGGTTTTAACTAGAGACCTCATCTAATAGCTTCTACATTCCAACAGTACCTCTGATTTTGTCCTATGAAGTGTTTCCCCAACCTTACCTCTGATTTTTTCCTTTGAAGTGTTTCCCCAACACAATCTCCAGTGCAGGTCTTTCGTGAGTTGGCAATTGCTTCAGACACCTTTGGCCATTGCTAGTTTGCTTCGTGCTCGGGTGCTGCAAGTCTACAATGCTGGTTCACTGATTTTGTAGAGGAGGAAGATGAATTGTTGCTTGTTGAATAATGGAGATAGTAGAAGATGAAAGTAGGGTTTGGTTTGGCCGTTTGGTTAATGACAAAGGAATGCATGCTTTAGGGCTTTTGTGTTTTACCAATTTATTCTTTTGTATTTTTTATTCAAAGAAGAAAAAAGATCTACGGTTTCTCAAGGTAGTGATGGTAAAAGAGTAACAGTTTGTAAACAATCATTTAATAAGATAATCTGATTATATATATAATCAGATCGGATCCTTATTGGATCGAATCCGTATATATCCGAGTTCGATGCGATTAGATTTTAGATTGGATCAGATCATTTTTATTCAGATATCGAATCATAAATCCCTTATTGAATCCAGGCTTATCAGATCGAATTCGAGTCAGATCCGATCCATTGACAGGCCTACTTTTCTCTGCTCAGCCCCGGCATGCCTCTCCATCTGATCTCTCTGGAGAGTCGCCATATCTCCCAGAATCTAATAAACTCCGGCCAACTAAGGATCGGGATCATCACTAATCTCAAAAGATGACCCCTCACCTATAGCTGTTCTCCTTTTTCGAGCCATCTACAAACCCAAGGCAAACATTAAGACATCTAACCTGCTACTTCACATCCAGTGGTTCTCATAAACAAAAAAAAATTAATCACACAATCATGATATGCAAACAACACACAATTGCACCCATGTGAATCCTAATGTTCTCCTCTATGTTCTCTACACCCTAGGTAATCAAACCTAGAGCTCTGATACCACTCTCTCACACCCCAAATCCCATGGTACAAATCTCTATGCGGATGGCACGGATCACGAGGTGAGACCTTCAGGTTCCCAACCGTGGAACGCGGATCACTAAAACAAAATTCAAAAAATAGAGTAACGATAACTACTCTAATAAAACCATCAGAGTGTGGACGCGAAAATAAGAAATTAATTAAAACCATGGATTTAGAAGAGCCTACATCCATAATAAAACCAATCCCATATGTCTACATTCCCACCCAACATAATCCATTAAAACAAATTATAACAATCTATCAAAATTCAGATTTAAAGGAGAAAGAACATCAAGTTCAAGTCCATCCATTGTATCACCTCAACCTGCAACATAAAATGTTATGTGAGCTTGGAATGCCCAGTAAGAATCAATTCTGTCATCCATCCTCGTAGAATACTGTTAGTCCAAAACCCAACGTAGTAATAACATGGTAATTAAGAGGAGTGTGATACAATCATCAATCATTACATCATAACACAGTTCCTAACATTATATCCACATTGTTACGAGAATAATAAGAACAACAATTAATGGTTAATCGTAAACAATGTTACCAATCTATGCGTGCTAATGAATGCAATTCCCGCTGATCAGCTAGCTTTACCAAGTAACCTTCACCTGTTATTCCACACTCACCCATCACTTTTCATTCTCACTTCTCACGTGTACATCGTGGTTTTGTAGGATTTTCAACCTACCAGGCTCAATTTCCGTAGCTATTTCTACGCTTACATTTAGGTTATGATCCCAGGGATGTCTTCCCAAGACGATAACCCACATACATTTAGGGATTTAAATCCCGAGAGGCCTTTATAAGACGATTACCCATAAATAAAGTAGAATTCAAATCTGTACCCGTTGCTGCCCGGTTGACCGGACGAGCTATTCTTTCCACGTATCAATATGATTTCCGGTGATAACATCCTTTGGAAGTTATCCGTGTGCCTATACATATGAATAATCAACCAGAATCCATCGCAAGTATCATTTCCACTGTTCATTAGGATTTCCAGTGATAACACCCTTCGGAAGCTATCCGTGCGCCCATACACACAAATAATCCATCAGATGCCAACACGGATATCCTTTCCACATGTAATAACTAGATGGAAATCATAACCAACATAACATATCCATTTAGCACCAAGGTCATGCATAGAAATCATCAAATTAGAATTCCGATGATAATTCCTGTCAGAAACTATCAATGCGCGGATAATCTGCCGGAAGTTGTCATAAGTATCCTTTCTAGTTTACAAGTATATAATAGATCATAAGTTCTTTAAACTAATCAAAACACACTACAATCAACTCAAAATACACATTTCATGGTATCCATAAACTTAGGACTCCATTGGAGCTCGGTAGGTAGCTTGGTAGCACTAAGGTACTTGCCGAAGGCTATTTTTCTAGGTTTGACAGCTCTTCAGTGAGTAAATCATAACTAATTCTATAACTATCGGATTGATCTAAATCTTAAACCATTGTGTTCATAAAAAACATAGGAATCCAAGAAAAATATAGATAAAATAATTTATTTCCGTCAAAAGCACCATCAATGTACCAGAGCCTGCCGATGGGCATTTTTCAGTGTAATTTTAGTCTCTGTCAGCAGCACCACCAGTACATCAGTGCCTGTCGACGGGTCACTCTTCTGTACATTTTTTGTCACAGGAATTGAATCTCAGATTCATCCCAAAAGCCCCAAATTGGAAATCCTCAATCCGGTTCAATACAAAATCGTGTGGAATACTTATAAACTATTAAAAATCACACTAAATGAAATATAAACATATTAATTCGTAATTTACACCCAATCAAGGACTAAAACCTACATTAACATCATATATATTTTCTATCACCAATCTTACATAAATCAATCCGGAATCAGACGAGAATGAGGATAAACATCATTAAATACACAATCGAATAAAAGCAAAGCAATATATTAAAATCATCAAGCTCATACGACAAAATCATGCTTTTGGGAATCATACTCACGAATTACACATTCAAAACGGGAGGACAATCACAATGTTACAAGAGAATTATACAGAAAATGAAACTGACCTCCTAGTGTTCTTAGTTTTAGATCTCGAATCTATCCTCTTCCTTTTCCTGTTCTTATTCTTCTTCCTCTTCTTCCCTCTAATGCAATGACGGCTAGGGTTTGTTCTTCTCCTTCTCTAATCTCTTTTCCCCTCTTTATAATCTCCATTCTAGTTTTTAGGAATCTCCCCAATCAGTTCTCTACTAATAAGGAATATGAGGGAGAGAGATAAGGACGTTTCCTTCCTTCTCTTCCATTACCAACCCACGTTACCCACGTCCTTATGTGTTCAACATTTGAATTCTTCTTTTATAATATCAACTAATTACACTATGAACCCCAAATATATACTCTTGTTTTAAAAACCATCCGTTCATCTAATTGGCTTATAAATCAAGCACAAATAGATATTTTGTTAACAATTTAACTCAATTCTCTTAATTAGCTCATAATCCCGCACTAATAAATTCAAGAAAATTCTAATTGATTCTTATGAAACTCCTTTTAAATTATTTCATTATTTAATTCATTTAATTGATCTCAATTTAATTGTTATATTTAATTTTCGGATCCCGGACTCTACAGTCTCCACCATTTAGGAAATTTCATCCCTGAAATTAATCACACTAGATTTCTACAACACTCAATCCAACAATCAATTATGCTTGGTTATGATATTCTTAATTTAATACAAATTCGAGCATACAACACAAAACAATCATATCATATTAGATCACGCAAGCTAATTTAACCAGAATCTTATTAAGTGTGTATATTGTATACCTTCAATCACCGCGTTAGCTACACCACCCTCGTACTCTCCAGTTTCCCTAATCAGGACATTGACTCCTCCATGTTAGGGCGGTCATTTCGCTGTTACTACACGCTCTCCATCTTGCCCTAGCATTTGGGGACAAATTCTTTGGTTGTTTCCCAACTTTTCGCAATTGAAACACTTAGGTGGCAGGTGTGGCTGAGGTGATGCCATAACATGTGCCCTAGTGTCAACCGGAACTAGCCTCCCCATAGTCCTCTGCCTCTTCTTAGAGTCTTATTGCCTGTCCTGATCTCTCGATCTATGAGTCTTTCCTCTATCTCGATTACTCTTCTTTTCGTCTTGTTCTCGACAATAACGATCATTATCCCTCTCTACCATCTCACACACTCTAAGACATCTGTGTATGTTCTAAATCGTTGGCATACCACCCTAGACCTAAACAACGATCTCGAGCCTTCCTCGAACTTAGTCGCCTTATCGGCTTCATCCGCGATCTTGTGAGGTGAAAACCTCGACATCGTTCCGAATTGAGCCTCATACTGCGCAAACGTGAGAAGTCTTGCTCCAACCTCATAAATTTAGACGTCGTATGCCTTCTATAACCACTCGGAAGGTAGGTATCTAGGAATTGATTCCTAAATGTCTGCCAAGTCATCACAACCTTCATGTTCCTCTCCACCATGTCCCACCAGTGGAGTGCCTTGCCCTTCAGCATGAACGTGGCTAAGGACACTCTCTTGTCATCAGGACATCCCTTGGTCCTGAATACCCTCGTCACGTCTAATAACTAGTCCTGAGCCATGTGGCTCACCCCAAACCCTCAACAGTTGGTGGAGTAAATTTCTTGAACTTCTCCAACCACATCACCAATGTTCCTACTACTTCTTTCTATGCTTGTCAATGGGTCGGATTCGGTCCGAATCGCAACATATCCGAATTCGATCGGATAGTAAAATCCGAAGATCCCAATCTGATCTAATGTCTGATGGATTATGAAATATATGATTCGAACAATTCGATTGGGGAATCGAATATTTGAATCCGATCCGATTACCTGTAAAATGTCTTCAAAATGAAATTGCAAATTTTAGATGAAGAAGATGAAATAATCATATGTACAGAACTTGCGCTGGTTTTAACTAGAGACCTCATCTAATAGCTTCTACCTTTTAACAGTACCTCTGATTTTGTCCTTTGAAGTGTTTCCCCAACCGTACCTCTGATTTTGTCCTTTGAAGTGTTTCCCCAACACAATCTCCAGCACAACACTTTCGTGAGTTGGCAATTGCTACAGACACTTTTGGCCTTTACAAGTTTGCTTCGTGCTCGGGTGCTGCAAGTGTACAATTCATAGATGAGGAAGATGAATTGTTTCTTGTTGAATAATGAAGATAGTAGATGACGAAAAAGTAGGGTTTGGTTAATGAAAAAGGAATGCATGATTTAGGGCTTTTGTGTTTTACCAATTTATTCTTTTGTATTTTTTATTTAAAGAAGATGAAACATCTATGGTTTCTCTGGGCAGTGTTGGCAAAAGACTAAAAGTTAGTAAACTATCATTTAATAAGATAATCTGATTATATATAATCAGATCGGATCCTTATCGGATTGAATCCCTATATATCCGAGTTTGATAGATTAGATTTCCGATCGGATTGGATCATTTTTATTTGGGTATCAGATCATAAATCCCTTACCGAATCCAAGCTTATAAGATCGAATTCAGGTCGGATCCAAATCATCATTCGATCCATTGACAGGACTACTTCTCTCTGCTCAGCCTTAGCTTGCCTCTCCATCGGATCCCTCTGGAGAGCCTCTATATCTCCCAGAATCTGATAAACTCCGGCCAACTAAGGATTAGGATCAGCACTAACCTCAGAAGACGATCCCTCGCCTATAGCTGTTCTCCTCTTTCTAGCCATCTACAAACCCAAGGAAAATATTAAGACTTCTAACCTACTACTCCACATCCTATGGTTCTCATAAACAGGAAATCATACAATTAATCACACAATCATGTTATGCACACAACACACAAATGCACCCATGTGAATCTTAATGTTCTCCTTTATATTCTCTACATCCTAGGTAATCAAACCTAGAGCTCTGATACCATTCTGTCACTCCCTGGATCCCGTGGCACGAATCCCTATGCAGACGGCATGGATCACGGGGTGAGACCTTTGGGTTCCCAATGGTGGAACGTGGATCACCAATACAAAACACCAAAAATAAAGTAATGATAACTACTCTAATAAAACCATCTGAGTGCGGAAGCGAAAATAAGAAATTAAATTAAAGCATGGCTTCAGAAGAGCCTACAAGTCACGAACCAAATCTAGAGATCTCATTGAAGGTCCTAAATTTAGTTTGCAACTCTCACCCATATCCAGATGGGATGGATAAACAATACATAGCCAAAATTATTTAATTAAGAAGGACATTATGTAAGATAAAGTATAGAAAAGTAGTGTTATTAAGATAATATCCATCACATAGCATCCTTTAAACAGAAAACATCGGAAAGTAAAATAATACTAGTCTCATGCTTCAAATCAATCCCTATTTAACTATTGAAAACCAAAATATTGAAGTTACATCAAATAAACCCTACTACAAGTTCTACTAAAACCATTAAACAATAATCTAATAAATATTAAGGTATTCATCATCTTCTTGGTCTCCATCTTGATCACCATGGTCCTACTATCCACTAACTAAAGGTCCTGAAATATGTTATGCTCGAAAGCGTCAACTACAATTAGCTCAGTAAATAAACGAATATAAATAGTATTTAAGATTGAAGTAGGGTCAATGCCACTCTTCAATGATAATCAATAGACTAAAACAGAATATATGCAATTAATAACATGATAATGATAATAATGCAACATGATGTGATGTGCAATGCAAAGTGCTGGTTCAATTATTAATGTATGCAATGCATGCTCATGTAACAGTTAAATATGATTACCACATGTAATTCATGCACAAGAATATGATATGCAAATAATGCATACTGTTTGGCATTCGATTAGTGTATGTTCCACATCCGATCTTTATCATACTAATCAAGATGTCTCATCCAGAACACATCCCCCCGATATTTTGTTGGATTAGTAGATTATTCTATGTGCTCATCACAGTTTCTAGGAGCTTCGACCTAGAGGTCACAATCTCCTCAGTTATTTTCAATCATAAGGACAAATCCGAAGGAATCATCTAGATTAATCTTTGTGAACCATACATTAGCCGATTTACTAACAGAATTTCACTCAGTCATCCATCCAACCAGATGGGCATTCGTCTCGCAAGACAAGAATCAAAATAGGTATATTAGGATAGCTAGTCCCTCAAATCCAAAAATAATATAAACATAGTCCACTCAGGACTTCCTCACCAATATCAATAGCATGATAACACTCATTATGTCCATAATATCTAACACATGGATTTATGGGGTATAGTCAAGGAATTAGACCAATCCATGGTCATTATGCAAAATAGGCATGTGTTGTGCAAGTGTAGTGTAGGTGCACATTAACTAAGCATACAATAAGTGTACAATGTGTAATAAGACTAATTAACAAGCTGGACATGAAATAACTAGAAATATAAGTATATCAAAATATCACATGTTCATCAACATAGCAAAGGGTTCATAAAGAAGCAAGTATATGAAATAATTATAATTTAACAAAACTAACATCAAAATCAATCTAATTAGGTCAAAATAAGCATGTATGTGAAATTTCAAGTCAATTGGAGCACTTTGGGATTTTTTGGTGTGCCTAGAGGGTTTTTGGGCTTGGCTTAGCATACTCTTGGTGTGGTGTTGGTGTACACTCGGTGTACCTAGAGGTCGCCGAGTTGGGGCTCGCTGAACAAACCGGGGTTTTGACAGTTTTGATGTCTCATCGGTAATGTGACCATAACTTTGTGTATACTTATCGGAATCACTTCAAACTTGTTTTGTTGCATTCCTAACGAAGAGGAGAATATAAAAAAAATATAAAATAAATTATATAAAATACATACATGTGTATGATAATTGAAAGTTCAGATCTCTATAATTTTCCAGTTTAGGGCTTATGTAGAAAAGCATAGAAGATAAATATTTTAAGGTTGTGCTATGTCATACTCATTGAATATGACCTAGACACCTAGTTCACCTCAAAAATAGAGTTTAATCCGATTACTTAACTTGATTTTCTTGCCGAATCTTCTTCTTCCTCTTCTTAGTTCAAGTTCTGAACTTCTTCTACTTCAAACTCCTAAAGCTCTAGAAATCTTTTTCTTCTTCTTCTCTCTCTCTCTCTCTCTCTCTCTCTCTCTCTCAGAATAATGATCCGCACGTCCACCCTCTTGATTTATATGGAAGCTCTAGAGTGTCCTACGTATTTTAGGAGTTGTTCTCTAAGTTGGATTATGTTTTAGTTTACTGCCCTTAGATTAGATTAGTTTAATGCTAGCCTTTAGATTAAAGTGTCCTAGTTCTAAATGAACTAATCCTTGATTTTATCCTAAATCTTATTTAGATTTTAACTCTTTTCCCTATCAATTCTAAGCTTCTAGATGAATTGTTCCTATGAAATCCTAATCGTTAGATTAAATTAGTTTAATTATAGCCTTTAGATCTAGATTCCTAGTTACACTTAAACTAGTCTTTAATTATCTATTAAAATGGAATCCTAATTAAGTTATAACTATTATTAATCCAGATTAAATGTAAGCCATTAATTTAAATTAAATGTTCCTACAAGATCCTAACCACACATTATAACTTAAAGAGTTATGATTGTGTGTGAAGTACTTTAGTTTCCTATAGTGCAGCCCACCAATCACAAATAGTCAAAGTCAAATTTGTAACTAACTTACTAAAATTTTAAATTAACCTATATTTTATAATTAATTACACACTAACTCTTATATTTTATTAATTACAATTTAGTCCTATATTTTGATTGGGTTATTACACTACATCGATAATAAAACCAATCCCACATGTCTACATTCCAACCCAACATAATCCATTAAAACAAAGTATAACAATCTATCAAAATTCTGAAATAAAGGAAAAATAGCATCCAGTACAAATCCACCCATCATATCACTTCAACCTACAACATCAAATGTTATGTGAGCTTGGAATGCCTAGTAAGAATCAATTCTGTCATCTATCCTCAAGGAATACCATCAGTCCAAAACCTAACACAATAATAACATGGTAATTGAAAGGAGTGTGATAGAATCATTAATCATTACATCATAACACAATTCCTAGCATTATATCCAAATTGTTACAAGAATAATAAGAACAACAGTTAATGGTTAATCATAAATTATGTTACCAATATAAGCATGCTAATGAATGCAATTCCCAGTGATCAGCTGGCTTTACCGAGTAACCTTCACCTGTTATTCCACACTCACCCATCTCCTTTCACTCTCACTTCCCACGTGTACATCGTGGTTTTGTAGGACCGGGCTCAATTCCCGTAGCTATTTCTCCGCTTACAATTAGGGGTATGATTCTAGGGAGGTCTTAACAAGACGATTACCCATGTACATTTAGAGATTTAAACCCAGGGAGGCCTCTATAAGACAATTACCCATAAACAAAGTAGAATTCAAACCTCTACCAGTCACTGCCCGGTTGTTCGGACGAGCTATTCTTTCCACGTATCAATAGGATTTCCATTGATAACAACCTTTGGAAGCTATCCATGCGCCCATACACACGAATAATCCACTGAAATCCATCACAGGTATCCTTTCCATCAATCAGTAGGTTTTCTAGTGATAACACCCTTCAGAAGCTATCCGTGCGCTCATACACGTGAATAATCCTTTGGATGCCATCACTGGTATCCTTTCCACATGTAATAACTATATGAAAATCATAACCAACATAACATATCCATGTAGCACCAAGGTCATGCATATAAATCATCAAATTAGGATTCCGATAATAACTCCCATCAGAAACTACCCATGAACCCACACACGCGGATAATCTATCGGAAGTCATCATAAGTTTCCTATCCAGTGTACAAGTATATAATAGATCATAAGTTCTGTAAACTAATCAAAACACACTACAAGCAAATCAAAATATCCATTTCATGGTGTCAATAAATTTTGGACTCCATTGGAGATTGGTTGGTAGCTCGGTAGCACTAAGGTACTTGTCGAAGGCTATTTTTCCAACTTTGACACCTCTTCAGTGAGTAAATCAAAATAATTCTATACCTATCGGATTGACCTAAAACTTAAACCATTTTGTTCCTAAAAACTAGAGGAATCCAATAAAACTATAGATAAAATAATTTATTCCCGTCGGAAGCACCACCAGTGTACCAGAGCCTTCCAATGGGCATTTTTCAATGTAATTTTAGTCCCTGTCGGCAGCACCACCGATACATCGGTGCCCATCGACGGGTCACTGTTCTGTGCATTTTTGGTCACGGGAATTGAATCTTGATTCATCCCAGAAGCCCCAAATTTGAAATCCTCAATCCGGTTCAATCCAAAATCATGTAGAATATAAACTATTAAAAATCGTCATTAAATGAAATCTAAACATATTAATTTTTAATTTACACCCAATCAAGGAATAAAACCTACATTAACATCATATATATTTTCTATCACCAATCTTACATAAATCAATCTGGAATCATACGAGAATGAGGATAAACATCATTAAATACACAGTCGAATAAAAACAAAGCAATATATAATAAAATCATCAAGCTCACACAACAAAATCATGCTTTTGGGAATCATACTCATGAATTACGCATTCAAAATGGGAGGACAATCACAATGTTACAAGAGAATTATACAGAAAGTGAAACTTACCTCTTAGTGTTCTTAGATTTAGATCTCGAATCTATCCACTTCCTTTTCCTCCTCTTCTTCTTCTTCTTCTTCTTCTTCTTCTTCCTCTTCTTCCCTCTAATGCAATGACGGCTAGGGTTTGTTCTTGTAATAACCCAAGTTCGGATTATTGAATTAATTACGCTTAATGGCATAATTAATTCAGATAATTATGATCATCTTGTTAATCACTTAG
>JAUPMG010110564.1:0-12027 GCA_031762675.1 Pachysandra terminalis | reverse complement strand
TAGGAAAGAGTTTACATCAATATCCTACAAGAAATTTAGCTACACATAAAAAGAATGGAACTCATCTTTGGTGTGAAGTATGATCCCATCCTCAATGGTAGTTGTTGTTCTTGCAGTTCTTCCTTCTTCTCCAACTAGCTGTGAATCTCTAAGAACAAGAATTAAATCTATCTTAAGGCTAATGCCTCTCCCCAAAACGAAATTACAAGTCCCTATATATAGATAAAGCAATCTTAACTCTAATCCCGCAAGAACTCTCCCAAAGAAAACTCTAAATCTCGGAATTCAAGGGCTCCCTCTTCTATCGTAAATTGGACATCCAAAACGTTCGATTTGGAATTTCTTGTCTTAATAAAAGTTGTAGATCTTCTTTCTCGCTTTCTAGGGATTCCTGCATGAATTCCGTTAGAATTCTGGCCATCATTTCTTATGGAACTCGTTCAATAAGACAACTAGAATTCTAAATATCGAGTGGCAAGAGAAATCAGACGGCTCAACAAGACGTTTGGGAAGCACCGCCACCACAATCGAACTCCATGTTTCGATGCTCAGATTTGGTTCTATCAATTACAATGAAATTGCTCTTCTCGCCATCCTCAAACTTGCCGTTATTCGAAACATCGACTCCTGAATCCGAAACATCAGATGGGTTCATAGTTGAAGGAAGGCGAGAATTATCAGGCTTGACTGATCTATAGATGACGAAGAAGAAAAATTGAACAACATATGCGGCGACTTCAAGTGATGAGGCTCTTGCTTTGGCAGTGCTATGTGATAAAATAGTGTTCCCCAATCGAGTTACAATCACTATAGCCATTATGTTGTGGATAGCTATACTCTTGGCTAGGAAAAGGATCATCAAAACACAGTTGTGATCTTTCATTCTTTTATGTTCCTTTTTCCATTAGTCACCCATTCCATTACCTTCGTTCTCAAATCAAGAAAAGCAAGAAGGATACTGTTGGTGTAAAAAACCACTAAGTCTCCTCTCTTTCTAGTCGGTTGTTGGTTTCTTCCGGTCGTGAGGCCGAAGGGGTGCGGGCGTGCCAGAACTTTTATAATTTCACCTGAAGTTAGGTAGTGTGAATAAAACTACGTAAGTTAGTTTTTAATGTGAATCGGTCATGGTGTGATCGGTTTTGAGTTAGACGATTGTGTGGTTTCTCGAAGGATCAGTTGTTGAACCAGAAATACTGATTTTACGCGTCAATAGCACTTTCATATAAGATAACTATAACACAAGTTAACATACAACTAGAAGGTAAACCTTCTAACTAAAAAGAAACAAAGTAAAATGAACAAAGAATGTACAAAACCTCCGAGGGTTCCTTGGGCTCTGACTATGGGAACGTAACTAATCTACTTCATGTATGCACAGGTCAGCATGCAAGGAACAATCGAAAGGGGCTCTGTAAATCTCCCGACTGGGATTCCTTCAGTACTGACTAGAGGGATCTTCTGAGAGAAGTTGAGTTTCAAAGTAAGAAGCAAGTGCAGGAAGATCCTTGCAGAAACTATGGGGTAACTAGTGATCGTTGGGGATCAAAGACTAAACTATGTGTAGCTATCGAGTTGATTTGCTGTGGAGATTTTTCTTTCTTGCCGAGCTCTTGTATTTGTAGCTTCTAGAGCTAGTTCCCTTTTTGACATGAGATTTCCTTCTTCCACCTCAAACAAGAAGTTGTAAAAACTATTGAAGCTTTAATAAATATTGACATGTGTCATCTTCATGATATAACATGTGTAGATAGTTATAATAACTACATTGAAGCCTTAATGCCTTCTATCCTGTGTCATCTTCAAGATATGACGTTTAGATAATTATGACAAATACATTGAAGCCTTAATGCCTTCTGCCATGTGTCATCTTCAAGTTATGACATGTGTGGATAGTTATAATTACTACACTGAAGCCTTAATGCCAAATGTCCCTTACGACATGCAATTAATAACTAACCTCCACTTTCTATCTCATGTAGTTCAGTTATTCTAATGGGCAACTATTTACCATCTTGCTCATCGGCCATGTGCTCGACGGTAATTAAAGACGTCGGTCATACATCTTCTTATCATTATGCCACGTGTCATATGATCTATGACCGACGCTTTTTACCCGATCCCTCCTTTGGTTTATGGCTGACCATTGGCCACGGTCAATCTTTATTTGGTCGAGCGACCAATCGTTCGACCGACCTCGGTCACGATCAATATAGTTACCGTCAAAAGGTGATGCGACCGATCATCGATCGTGGCCGGTCGATCTAACACCGATCGATTCCCGATCGTGACCAATTTTTCATCACAGCCATTTTGACTTCTTTTTCGATCGAAATCACTTCGATCGTGACCATGATTGGTCTTTTTTGTGAAGTCGTGTACTGATTCGTACCACACGGAAAAATATGGTCCATTGGTGATATTTCTGAAAATATGGCCTAAACAGATACAATACTGAAAATAGCTGTGGCAAGAGCAGGCTTGCACATCTTCTGCCTATTGCACGTGCAAGACTGGCTCTATGTGCTGACACTCTCAACAGACTTAAGGAAAAGGAAGATCAAAAGAGCAAAGAAAACCACGAAAATGCCAACATATTGAAAGTTGGTGAAAAGGAAAGAAGTTGCTCCTCTAGAGATGGCGTTTGGTATTTCGGCGCAATTCAAAACCATCGGAATGATAAATAAAATGACAATGTTCCGACAATTTTAAGGAACATGATGGATAATTTGAATGTTGTCGATCTCATCTCAAGATCAAGGCGACAAAGAAGGGACAAGAATACACAAGAAAAGGAGCATAACATAACAAAAAAAAGGATTTATAAGAAATACCTGTTAGTCTGACGATGTGATATACCTGCTAGTCTAACGATGCGGAATATCTGTTAGTTCGCGGTTGAAGATGAGAGAGGCTGATTTCTCTTTACGTGAAAGAACTTAGAAGAAGGGCTCCTCTATTTATAATAAAAAGGAGAGAAAGTGTTTGAATTCTATCATCAGTTATCAATAACGAAATAGTTTCCTTGTTTGTATTTGCTCGAAAAACCAAATCCGCCTTCTTCCCGGTCGATTGGTGGATCTCTCTCTTGGTCGTGAGGCAGAAGAGGGTGCGGGCGTGCCAGAACTTTTGCAAGTTCACCTGAAAGACAGGTTGTGTGAGTCAAATTGCGTAAGTTAGTTTTGATGTAAATCAGTCGATGTATGACCGATCTTGAGTTAGACGATTGTATGGTTCATGATCTTGAAGGATCAACGGTTGATCTAAAGAGACTGATTTTACGCGACCAACGGCACTTTTATATTAGAACAAGCAGAATGCTAAGCCAATACACAACTTAGAAAGATAAACTTCCAATTTGAAAAGACAAAGCAATAGTAACAAAGAAAATACAAAACCTCCGGTGATTCCTTAGGCTCTGATCGTGGGACGCGACTAATCTACTTCACGTATGCACAAATCAACATGTAAAGGATTTTCAAGAGGGTCTCCGTGAGTCTCCCAACTAGGATTCCTTCGTCACCGACTAGAGGGATCTTCTGCAAGACGCTTAGTCCGAAGTGAGAAGTAGGTGTAACGGGATTCTTGTAAGAGCTAAAAGCTAACTGATGATCGTTGGGGATCATGAAATAAGCTAAACTATGGCTATCTAAGTTGATTTGCTGTGGAGCTCTTAAATTGGTTTGCTGTGGAGGCCTCTTTCCATCTCGGCCGCTTCTCTTTTATATTCCATTAATGCCACCATCTGACGGTTTGCACATAATGGGCGGTATCATACTTAAGTGGCCTGGTTCAACCTAAACATTGTCCCCTTTTCTATTGTCTTTTCAAAAGTTTGTTTTTGAACTGAAAATAGAAAATCCTACTTACTTTTCCTTGGAAAATGGCGATCATCATTGCCGTCTTTTCATCGCTTTTTCAAAATTTAAAAGGAAACTTTCTCTTCTTTATCCATTACCCAATTTTTCTCCTCTCTTCGTACCTATTGCTCTGCTACTCCGTATACTCATGGCGTCTAGCATCCCTTCCGAATCTGCTGTCTTCAGCTTGGCCGATCAGCTCATCACTTTCCCTTACGCAGAGTCGCTGGCTATTGGGTCCCCTTTTGTCGAGATAACTCCCTCATTGGTCTCGGCCTTACAACTTGTTTTCCCTAAGTATTTTGGGGAAAACTTTCTTTCTGACGCTTCCTTTCTTGATTGGCAAGCGTGGACTGCCGACCGCTCACTGAGATCCTCGCCAAAGGCTAATGCGGAGTGGGTGTCTTGGATCGATCGTTTGAGCCCCTTCTTCGCCCCTCTCTGGAAATCCGTAGGTATCTTCGAACTCATCCAATACTCATGAATTGAGCTTTCTATATCTCATGCCATGCTTACGACTTTAACCTGTTTTTGATCCCGTTCTACCAATTGTTTCCACCTTCCTTGTGGTCCCATGGGCCCAACCATTCTTGACATCTGTGCACTCACTGGTCTGCCTCCAATCGGAGAATCGATCGATGGCAACCTTCCTTCATCTAATCTTCCTTTTGATAATTCCAACGCCAGGGTTGCGTATGGCACCTTTATGTCTCAAAATAAGAAGAAATCTTCTACTCCTGATGTTCAGGAGCATTGTTTTTTTTTTTTGCGACCAACCCATAGGAATTTCAGTGACGATCGATCAAGACCTTAGTCATCTTGAACCAGGACCGACGACGATAACACCCTATCGGCCAAGCTGGGACTCCAAGATTGAAGAGGTACCATGATTAGTGATGAAGAAAAGAAAGAGGGGTCAGCCATGGTTAGGGCCACCATGTTATGGTTGAAAACCTATATGGTAAAAAGGCAGTTAGACGAAGAAGTTTCGGTCGCATCGACCGAATGTGTCGTAGAAGATGATCTAAATGATAAGGGATTATCCATGTAGGACATTGAGGCAGCCGTTGGGAAAATGGATGGCGTAAAGGCCGAAGTACAAGACCCTTTGACAAAAGTAGAGTTAGGAAGTGAAGCCGACCATCGGCCAGTATATGTAAGTAGCTTGCTCCCTGAGCAATGTAAATATCAGTTAATAAAGTTACTTTATGTATTCCAAGATTGTTTTTCTTGGAACTACCATGAATTGCCTAGTTTGGAGCAAAAATTGGTTGAACATCGATAACCTTTAAAAATAGGTTATAAGCCGCATAAACAGCAAATCAGAAGGATGACATCCGAGGTAACTGAAAAGATAAAAGAAGAAATTGAGATATTGTTGAAAAGCAGGTTTCATTCGGCCGATTCGTTATGCGGATGGGTGTCGAAAGTGGTACCGGTCATGAAAAAGAATGGCAAGATCAGGATATGTATTGACTTTAGGAATCTCAACTTAGTGACTCCTAAAGATGAATATCCAATGCCAATGGCCGATTTACTAATTGATAGAGTGCCAGGCATCAAATACTATCTTTTATGGATGGTCAATCCGGCTACAATCAGATCAACATAGCGGTCGAAGATGTTGAGAAAACCACGTTTCGTGAGCCGGGGGCAACAGGCTTATACAGCTGGTTAGTAATGCCATTCGTTTTAAAGAATGCCGGAGCCACGTATCAAAGGGCAATGAATAGTATTTTCCATGACATGATAGGAAAAACATAGAAGTATATATAGATGATATAGGGGTAAAATCGGCAGAGGTAACAGAACATCTCAACCACCTGAGAACCTCATTTGAAAAAATAAGAAGGCACAAGCTGAAGATGAAGGAAATTTTTTAGGATTCTTGGTACACCAAAGGGGGATAGAGATAGACAAAAACAAAGCGAAAGCCATAATAGACGCAAGACCACCCGCTAACAAGAAATAGCTGCAAAGATCCCTCGTCCAAATCAACTTCCTCAGGAGATTCAACTCTAACTCGGTCAGGAAATTGATATCTTTTTCCCCTTTATTGCGATTGAAAGAAAAAGAGGAGTACAAGTGGGAGGAACAACACCAAAAGGCTTTTGATGCCATCAAGGAGTATTTGGCGAATCCACCAATATTGATCCCCCCAAAGAAAAGAAGATCGTTAAAACTGTACATATCAACAACCGAAAATTCCATTGGGATTCTTCCTTGCACAAGAGAACGACCAAAGACATGAGCAAGCGGTCTACTATTTAAGCCGATTTTTGCTACCGGTTGAGCAGAGGTACACGGCCATCGAAAGGTTATGCCTGACATTATATTACATGGCCATAAAATTGAGGCATTACTTAATAACTTCCACAGTGTTAGTAATTGCCCCAACATACGTGATCAAGTATATGCTAAGCAAACCATATTTGAGAGGGAGAATAGGCAAATGGATCTTAGCATTATCGGAATTTATGTTCGTATACATCCCTCAAAAAACAGTAAAAGGCCAAGTAATAGCAGATTTCCTGGCCAATCACCCGTCTGGAGACCCTACTGTGGGATCCAACTTGATATACGAATCAAACATGGTAGGAATTTTGCCATGGACGCTGATTTTTGATGGGTCAAGAGCGGAAATGGCCAGCGGGGCAGGTATAATCATCATACCCCCTGGGGGAGATAAACAAAAACATGCCTTCCAGTTGGAATTTTCCTGCACAAATAACCAGGCCGAGTATGAAGCCCTAATAATAGGAATGAAAATGTTATTAGAGATGGGCACAAAGGAGGTTTTAATCAGAGGAGACTCATAGCAGATAATCAACCAACTAAGGGCAAGTACAAGTGCTTGAGTTGGCAGCTTATGCCATTGTACTCCGTCACCTGCCAACTAATGGAAGAATTTGATGATGTGATATTATCTCATTGCCCACGAGAGCAGAATGAGGAGGCTAATGAAATGGCCCAAATAGCATCAGGACTAAGAATATTGGAAGGGACCAATGAAAGGACTATTTCGGTTCAGCAGAGATCCCTGCCATCCATCAGAAGCAGAATAAAGTCCTTAGAAATCATGGCAGTTAAGGCATAGCCTGAAGATTGGCGCACCCCACTCATGGAATACTTAAGAACGCCTAACCTCAGGAATGACAAAAGGCTGAAAATCACATCAAATAAGTATGTGATGATGGCCGGTGAATTATATAGGAAAAGTCCAGACGGGATGCTCTAAAGGTGCCTGAGCCCGCATGAGGCCATGTCAAGTATGGCAGAAGTACAGGAAGGGATATGTGGGGCTCACCAGGACCGCATTAAAATGAGATGGTTAATAAGAAGGCCTGGGTATTATTGGCCCACAATCTTAAAATATTTCCTCAGATATGCCAAAGGGTGTGAAAATGCCAAAAACATGGCTCTATTCAAAGAGCATCGATCGTAGATTTACACATGATAGTCAAACCATGGTCGTTTAGAGGATGGGTCATGGATCTCATAGGAAAGATATTCCCTCTGTCATCAGGGTCCCACGATTTTATAATAGTAGCCACCGATTATTCTACTAAATAGGCAGAAGCAAAACCAATGAAAAGCGTGGAACAATTGGATATTATTGGTTTCATCCAGGAACAGATTATTCACCGATTCAGAATCCCAGAAACCATAACGGCTGACCAAGGTTCCATTTTCGCTAGGGGTAGGTGACTAAGTTCGCAGAAGAGTACGAGATCAAGATCATCAACTCAATCCCTTATTATGCCCAAGCAAACGGCTAGGCCTAGTCTACTAACAAGGTTTTGAAGAATATTGTGCGCAAAATGGTAGAGAATAGGTCCAGATCTTGGCACAAAACCTTGTCAGAAGCCTTATGGGCTTATCGCACTACTTATAAATCAGGGATAAGGAATACTCCTTTTGCCTTGACATTCGGCCACGATGCTGTCATACCCTTGGAGATCATGGTTCCTCCAATGACAACAATAATGCAGCACCAGATGCCACTGGAAGAAATACGGAAGCCATGGTGATTGGTTTTGAAGACATAAATGAATCAAGGTGTAGGGCATTAAAAGAACTACTAGCTCAGAAGAGAATTGTGACAAGGTCGTATAACTAAAAAGTCAAAAGCAAGTCCTTTGCTGAGGGCGAATTAGTTTGGAAAACCATATTGCTTGTCGGCCGTAAGGACCATGTATACAGGAAGTGGTCGCCAACCTTGGCGGGCCTGTATCTAATCCAAAGGGTACTAAAAGGAGGTGCATATACGATACAAGATGAAAAAGAAGCAATAGAAGGAAGACCTATAAACGAGCAGGACTTAAAAAAGTACTACCCAACGATGTGGGAGTCAAGAGAAAATTAAATAACAACGACCATTCAAACATACAGCCAATCAACATCCAAAAGTACTATCAAAGTTCAACCGGCCGATCAAAAAACACAAGTTAGTTTAAAAAGACAAGTTTTTTAGAGAATCAAATTTGGCCGTCAAGGCCACGGCCAGTTCTGCAGCGTGTTGTTTTTTACTTACCCATTCGCACTCCTTCTTTTTGATCGCCCACACTGCTTCCACCTTTTTCGACAGCTCATCTGCAATCTCCTTTTGTGCCAAAGCCATGGCCCATTGGGTGCCTTAGTGGTAGCCATAGCAGTAAGAAATCCAGCATTTTCTTCATCCATCCTTTTCTGCTCCATCTTGATCTCTTCCAAATGGCTGTGGGTTTGGGCGACTTTATGCTTGGTGGCCTCAAGCTCTTCAGTCTTTCCTCCAAAGGAGCTCCTCAGGAGTGATATTTGGTTGATCCTAGAAGACAGGTCACTCAAAAAGGAATTTGCTTCATCCTCCTGAGATTGGGCCGAGCAACCAAGTTGGCACCTCCGCCAAGGTTGAAATGATCGAATAGGCAACCAGACTGGACGACAGGAGCAGATTCAAACAATCATGAAACTTGGAAAGAGATTTGTCATCACTGAACTCAAACAAACTTAAAGAGAATAGTTTTTGAAGATCTAATTTGGCATTTTCCAAGGCTGAAGATATGGCCAACTCAGTAGCAGGAGAGGTAAGAGGCAAGGAAGTCGAATCGGCTAGAAACTCGTCTACCAATTTGAGGTAATCGGAGAAATCGACCGGAAGTACAGGAAAACTGGAATCAAGACTCTTGGCAGGAGAAAGATCGGCAACAACTTCAGGAGGGGGAGGTAAAGACTTGGTACTACCATTATCGTCAGATACTTCACCAACGACCGTTTGAGTCTTCACCCTCACCGCTGGGCGGAGGTGACCTTCCTGCCCGTTGCTTTAACTGCGCGGCCGAATGAGAAACTACAGGCGTTTCAGGCTGCCTCTTTTCAATAGGGGTCCCTACAACAACATCCTCCTCCGAAAGGTCAACGAAGGAGCCAGGATCCTTTGTATGGAAGTCCTTCTCAGAGTGGGGCAGATTGTCGTGTCAGCCTCGACTTTAACTTTGTTTTCTGTTTTTTCTTGACCTGATAGAGAGAGGATGAACTATCTTCTTCTGCCACTTCCTTTTCAACCGGAAGTCCTTCCACGGGCAGAGGCAGATCTTTATCTGAAAAGAATAGAGAAAGGTAAGATACCAAGTTAGAAGTACAAATGAGAAAAAAGATAGAAAGAGAGAAGTCAGAATACCAATGGTGGCTCCGACCGGCGGTAACGATGTAGAGACTTGTATCCTGAATTAATGGAAATAACCTTGTTTAAGGTTAATTAAATGAATTAATTGGGATAATTAATGAAGATTAATTAGTGAGCGATCACAGAGGATAAATTAATAAATTCCTGTGATTAATAGTGTTTAATTATAAGTTAGTTATAGCCTTGGGATAATAATTAATCCAATAATTAAAAATAGGAATGTAATTAGATTTATTATGGAGGTGAACTTAGGAATTAGTAGATTTGAACCAAATTTAAAAAGCACGATCACTGTGTTGAATGAGTTGTTTGGACGTGGCTTGTCATACAAACGATAGGGGAGTGAAAGGAGGAACTGCCCCTTATAACCCTAACTTCCCATACGTATGATCTACCACAACGAAAGATTTTGATTGAAGGCTTAAGAAGAAAGGACTGAGAAGTTTAGATTGAGAGAATTAAAATAAAGAGAGAGATTTTTATACACAATCTGAATCTAAGATCTACTTTCGAAAAGAAGAAGAGAGAAGAGAAGAAGAAGAAGATAGGTGGGAGTAGAGAATCTCATACCAGATCAACTACAAATCATTAAATTATTGTAAGTTCCTTACTCTGCATAGTTTTCATGGAATAATATTGTCACGAACCAAACCGGAAACCTCATTGGAGATTCCATATTTGAATTCGGAACTCTTACCCCTAACAAAACTTGGGCGTGGATAAGCAATATCTAGTCAAAAATGGCTAAATAAAATGGATATTATAAAAGATATAGGTTATGAAATATTTATGATCTTAAATAATATCCATTACAATCAATATTCAGACAAACAACGGAAATTAACACGAGTCTAGTGTTTTCAAATCAAATCCTAATAATTATCGAAAATCAACTAAATAAGCATATAAGTTATAACGAAGATACTCTACTATAAGTTCTAGTAAAATATCTAATGAAATCTTAGAAATGATTAATGTCTATAAGAAATCCAACATCAGAATGTATCAAAGTCATTTTACAAGATATTATCAATGAGTGATAGTAAGGAAAATATTACATTCAATCCAAAGTTAAACATCGAAAAAATAAATAACAAAAACTAAGTTCTTATACCAAATCAAATCCCCTATAAAACATTCATACAACAGGTAATTCAAATAAAACAACTAATTATCTATTACATTACATCAAACAAAATAGATATCTTCATCTTCTTCTGGGCTCTGTCTTGATCTTTATCCTCCAATTAAACTTCATCTAGAAGACCTGAATGTGGTTGCTTAAAAGCATGAGCTACACATAGCCAGTAAGTACTTCAAGCCTAATATAATCTATGATGGAAGTAGGGCCAAAGGCACTCTTCAATGATATTAAACATATGTATAAGATGACATGTAACAACGATGCTAACAAACAACAGTATGTATATGAATGAAGTGACATGGATTAAGGATGCATACAAACAATAGTAATTAAATGAGTGAAATGACATAAATCTAAGATGCTATCTAACAACAGTATGTACGTAATAAACTGATATAAATCAAGGATGCATAAGGTTCAGTCTTAATTAATGCATGCTGTGCACTAACCATATAAAATCACCAATGTGATCTAAACAAGCAGTCTAATTTGAAATTGAGTTTGTATGGATTCCACATAGACCCGATCTATCTTTAGGGCAAGATGTCTTAACGGACCATCTCTCCCCATACAGGGTCATACCCAAAGATAAGATCCTTTCTGTCTAGTAATCGTTAAATGTTGGTTCTTTATATGATCCCAATCATGCTACCCAAGGATGTCCCACTAATATGAATTCATCCCCCAATATATGGCAGAAATAGCAGATTATTCTATGTGCACAGCATAGTTTCAAGGGGTTTCAACATATAGGCCATAATCACCTCACCTTATTTTTGATCAAATGGATAAAACCCAAGGCATCACAATTGTGTAAAGACCTGAACTTCGACCCTGAATTAATTAGGATTAGTAGCTAAGTTAACCTAGATTAATAAACTAATCTCACAAGTAACCAGGATTAGGGATCAGTGGATCCCTGATCTCAGAAGATCTAACCAACCTAAGATTTTAATTAAACTAAGGGCAGCCCGTATAACCAGCGAAAAACTTAGAGGTTAATTAGGCCCTAAATAATTAAACGGAATGATTAAGATAAAATCATTAGCACCCGAGATCCACCTCGGATCCATCAGCAAAATCCCTCTAACAAAGCCTGCATACATGACCTATCGGAAAAGATACGAACAAATCCCCGATTTACCCCCTCTGCTGAAACTATTCCAACCCGTTAAGCCTATAAATAAAACCCTTAGGTTCCATTTCAATTTTCCTCAACACTTCTTCATCTCTTTTCTCTCTTGGAGCTATGGAGCATATGGAGGAAGGTTATGGAATCGCGAGAGACGGCAAATCGACTCCGGCATCACTCTAGCAAAAGCCCCAAGTTGAGTAACCTATCCTTGAAGTGATATTTAGTT
>JAUPMG010110553.1:0-12027 GCA_031762675.1 Pachysandra terminalis | reverse complement strand
ATGGTTAATCATACACACAGATATATATATATATATATATATATATATATAAATTTATATTCAACCTACTACCTATTATAAAGTATATATATAAATATATATATATCCTAACTTACTAATAGCACACAAATCACATGTCAATTAAATTCCTAACTATAAGGCTTTCTAACTACTACTATCAGGATACTTTCTATCAGTTATATTGAGGTATAGTGGGCACTCTGGCACCAATCACCCATTCACATCATGCATTTACCATTCATGCTCATAAGTGGCTACTGAGTGCCTAAGTAAACCTCATTTCCAGGATTTCATAACCAAGGACATCTCATTCTCCCTAATTTTATCCTTCAGTAATTAAATGAAACCTTTCAGAATTCAACCATGTTTCAACATGTATAATATGCTGGTGCTATGCTAATAGTGAGTTTAGGGAATCATGCTTACCCATTTTCCCCAAGACTCCTATTACTTGGCCCAACTAGTCTGACTTGATTTCCGGGTTGAGGGGACGGATTTCACAACAGAGGCTTAACTTACCCGGAAATAGGCTAAACACGCGTGACTAGTCAAGATACACGTGCTCCCGTTGGCATCACTCCAATTGGACCTGTGGAGTGGTTCGGTGGGGTGCTCGGCGACCTCTCGGCGCTCTTAAATGAGTAAATGTGTGCCAAATAGCTTGACACCTTGGGGCTTGGTCCAAATGTGTCTCCAAAGACGAGAAGTCAAGTTGGTTTAGTCACCTTTTTCCTTCGGTGACCCTTCGGCGTGCCTAAGGAAGCCTTCGGTAACCTAATTTGGTGCGCTGAGGTTACTTCAACGACCATTCCAGAGAGCCCATTTTGGTCTCTGAGATTCGGCAACCTCGTCGGTACGCTGACGAGTGCGCCGAAGCTGGGGAAAAGTCTCCTGATCTTGAAATTTTGCTGGGAGATAGGTCTCACCCCCAGGAATGCTCGATTATGGTCTGATGGTTGCTTTAGTGGGTCAGATGTAGGGATTGAGGGTTTTGCCCCTTTGTCCACTACATTTAGGGTTTGGATTTACGACATACATGCCAAATATACAAGTCTCGGGATTAAGGTTCCACATACATCATACTTAGGGTTTAAAAATCCCTAGGAGATGGTGGGTATGAGGCAAAATCACTTCTCCTAGGTCCTACACTAAAACACGACCAAATTACTCATTCAAAGAGCATTTACTAAACTTGGGGTAAGTGCGAGGGTTGGATTTGTGTTGCGGCGCATCTCGGAACTTGAAAAATCCTTGTTGAACTCCAAGCATCCCTCATTGCTCCAAAATCCCCAAGAGAAGAAGACAGAAGTGTAAAATTGTGTTTTATGAGCCAAAGGCTCTATTTATAGAAAATCTGTGAATAGTATTTTCACTTAAGGGTAGACTAAGGTTTTTGGCTCTATAATTTTTGTTTGGTCGAAATTGCTGGTCCCGGTAAAGGGCTTTTGTCATTAAGGTTGAGTTGGATCTCGGGAGTCCGTGAGAGTGATTAATTAATTTATTAAATTAATTAGATCTTAATAAATTCCCAATTTATCTTTTTACCTTTAATTTGATTATTTAATCTTTATTTCTTTCTTTACCTATCCCACTATTCTGAGGTCAGGGATTTAATGGGCACAACCCAAAGCTATTAGGGAACCTAGTTTCGTTATTTTGGATTTTTGCTCTATGCTTAAATCTTAATTAGTTGAGGGTTGAAATTTAGGTCGTTACCGTCTAACCCCCTTAAAAGAATTTCGTCCCCAAAATTTCCTCAAGGAGTCGTAAGGCTAAAGAGAAGATTTTTATAGAAGTATATGGCAGGAAAGAAAGAGTACGATGAAACACTAAATATGAACACGGATGATTTACTAAAAACATTGTTAATTCCTTACATCATTTGTGCCCAACTACAGCCCAAATCTTACAAACAAAAATAATAACTACAAAAATAAATAAAGTAAAGTACGCCTTGGAAGCACAACAAAAAGAGACGGTGGTGCTACACCGGAAATGATCAGAACAAGGACACGGCTATCGCCGATCCGCTGGAGGTGGTGCTGAGGGCATGCTGGCAAGAGGTGCGGTATCTGCAACATGACCGCAGCCGAAAGTATCCTGCAGGAATCAGAATGTGGCATCAACTGTCCTCTGCAACCTGGATACCGGTCTACGTGTCCGACGCTGCTCTGCTGTAACTGTAGCAACTGCCGCTCTAGTGCTCAGAAGTGATCTATAGTGTGCCCTTTCCATGGTTGCCAGCCTCGCCTCAATAGACTTCCCTGACCGGGGAATGTAAGCTGGCCCTGGCGCGGCGGAGGTAGAAACTCTGCGCTGTTGATCAGTCTGCTCCTCCTGTGGCTCATGTCCTGCTTCATAAGGCTGCTCTCCCTGTGGCTGTTGTTGGTGTTGTGGCTGTTGCTCAAGCTCTTGTGCATGTTATGGAAGCTTCATCAGTTTGAGGTTGGAGTAGGTGAAGGATCTCTCAATCAACATCTTGTCCGGCTGGCTCGTCTTGACGCCCCACTCTCTAGCCGCATCACACATCAAGCACGGAAATGGTAGATAACGTTTCCGGGTGAACCAGAAGAACTTGATGATTTGCGTAACCACCAAGGAAGGATGGCAACGGCGCTGGCCGGTCATGACCATGTGAAGTACTCGCACCATGAATGGAGTGAGATCACTTGTGTTACCGATGCGTGGGTAGACACAGTGGAGGAAGATCGCATGCTTATTACGATAGCGTGCACGAAGTCTGGTGGCAGGAAGCACATTACTGTTCCTCCACGTGGCGTCGTAGCCACATAAGGTAGTTGTAACATTGGCCCACACGGAAAAAGGAAGATCCGGAACGGTACTTAGCACGTTGTTCATGGGTACGTGCATCAGGGAAGAGACAAGCTGAAGAGTGAGGACTCGGGTTCCTCTAGGAGTGGAAAAGTGATGGAGGAAGTCTCCAGGTTCGGTACAATGATGTAATTGTACATGTCTCTAGTCAGGGTTTCATAAGCTTGCCACCCAAGTTCAGGATGGGATCCCAACCTATGGCTCTAAGAATGGAAAGGACTCCATAAGACTCTAAGTGCAATGCCACACTGGATCTCTCAATGAGGAGGTTTCTGTAGGCAAACTCAGAGGTGGGTGCCCTAGGTTCGAATTCTGGCTCGGACTCGGGTGAAGACTCAAGATCTTCCATCTCGTATGGGACAGGGGATGGTTCCCTTCTAGAAATGGAAGCCCTAGAGGATTTGTTCTTCTTTGCAGCACTCTTTGTTCTAGGCATGGTGTTGTTTGGTTTGTGGAAGAAGGAAACCTAGGGTTTGTGATTTTTGCAAATAAGGAAAAGAGAAAGGAAGAGGACAGATTTACCTTAGCTTGGATTCTCTCTTGGAAGTCTTGATTAGTGTTGAAGTGGGTTGAAAGAGACTTGGAGAAAGAAGTTAAGAAGAGTTAAAGAAGAAAAACAAGAAAATAAGGTCAAAATTACCTTTTATGAGCCTCGGCTATGGCTTCAGGCCGAACTTCGGCACGCCAAAGGTCGCGGAACAATGTGCTGAAGTTAACCAGGTATCCAAAAATAAAAATTTTTACACAACAATTATTATCATAATTCTAGGAGTTCATTTATCACATCAAACACTCCAGACATGAAAAGTTTTATAGAAGTCGACCCGATTGAATGATCTTAGCCTAGTCCTGACATGAATAGTCTCCGACCAGGTTCAAATTTCAACCAATCAACTAAAATAAAAATTTATTTTTACTACAATAATAATTTGGTGAGATATAATAAAATTTTAATTTATTAATCTTCTTATTTAAATATAAGAATCCAATTTCTATGAATTTTTTAAATTTTGTAGCCGAATGCATTTCCAACTACATTGGCTTTAAAATTTGAAACTTTCTTAGCATTGGCGTTCTAATTAATTTTACATTAATTCATACAACAATCATAAGTCCTAGATCGTCACATCCTAGTGGACGCAACAATCTATCACTTAGCATAGACTTCACCTTAGATCGTCACATCCTAGTGGACGCAACAATCTATCCCTGGTCGTTCATCCAAAGTGCTTGCTAAGGTGCACAATCAACAAACATACGTTCCTCACAACTCACATCCTATCATACTTATTTCCCTTAACCCCACTTAAGTTATCTGATGGTTGACCTATAAGGTTCTAATCCTAAATCCAAGTTATGGTCCTAATTAGTTACTTAAGTTTTAGAAGAACTTATGCTGTGATACCATCTTTGTCACGAACTGACCCAAAAATTTAGAACTTTTGGATCCAGTTGCGACCTTTACCCCATATTGCTATGGAGGTGGAACAACAAACATAAGCGGAAGTTAAATAGTTCTAGTAAGACAAAAGTAACTTTAATTGAGATGCTACATAGTAAATTCAAATGAAGTAAAATCTATTTCTAATTTAACTATACCAAATGTTTATCTGAGTATGCTACCCAACAAGCCTTCTCATGCCGCTCCTGTGCTGCTGAACCTGAAATATAGAACAACATCCATAAGCTGGAAGCCCAGATGAGTAATTCCTCGATGAAGAGCATTCACTTATGTTCCAGTATTTGAGAAAATGAGCAGACGTGTACAAGGGTGAAATAAATATAATCAGTGTATGCATTGTACAGTCGTGTCAAGGAATAATAATTCCCTCACCTCCTCACATAGTAATATTCAATGGTCAGTGATCCTACACTACATGAGTTGATTTTAAAGTATGTGAATCAGGCCAAGTGCATCATACAAGAGGCACCAGCAATAGTATCAACATAGACGTGCAATGCAATACAATGTTAAGTTATTTAAGTTGTGAAATATGGTATGATCCCACGTTATCGCAATCTCTATCCCAGGGTCTCCTAGTCATACCTGAATTGGCCCCAAGGTGTCCCAGTCATACCTGAATTCACCTCCCGCAAGTGCGGACTCGGGGATAGGACTATTCTATGGGCACCGCATAGTTTTAAAGGTTTTCAACCTACGAGGCACAATCCCCCCACTTATTTTTGATCACGGGCCATTCAGCCAAGACTTGCAGCATCCTGCGGCATCCCTCAGCGATTCATACATCTTCAGGACCCAACAGTGGGCATGAACATTGCCTTCGTATCTCCCAAGCTTACACTAACGGGTGGATCCTTCGGTAATGTGTCTCACTCCAAACTAAAGAGATTACCTATGTGGGTCTACTCACTCAGCTTGGTTCGACAAATTTCCTCTCATAGGACTAATTTAGTTTTAAGCCAGTATCCCATGTGTTTGTCTAACCCATTGTGTGATGAGGGTGTAAGACCAGGCTATCACAGCCAAAAATTCCATATGCAGTTGAATTCGCTTCCTTTAATTTAATGCAGCATTCAATAAATCATAGGCATATATTCACGAAATCAATCATATGGGGCACATTCCCATAACTAACTTACCAAGACTATGACGAACTGAACCTATTTGCTGACTACGATGGTTAATCATACACACAGACAAACACACACATACAATCACACACACACACACAAACACACACACATATATATATATATCTAACCTACTACCTATTATGAAGTATATATGTATATATATATATATATCCGAACTTACTAATAGCACACAAATCACATGTCAATTAAATTCCTAACTATAAGTCTTTCTAACTACTACTATCAGGAAATAAAACACAATACAATTTCTACCAGTGAGATTGAGGTATAGTGCGCACTCTAGCACTAATCATCCATTCACATCAGGCATTTACCATTAATGCTCATAAGAGGCAACCGAGTGCCTAATTTCATCCTTCAATAATTAAATGAAACCTTTCAGAATTCAACCATGTTCTAAGCGAATATTGTGTTTAGGGAATAATGCTTACCCATTTTCCCCAAGACTCCTATTACTTGGCTCAACTTGTATGACTTGATTTTCTGCTTGAGTGAACGGATTTCACAACAGAGGCTTAACTGATCCGGAAATAGGCTAAACACGCATAACTAGTCAAGATACACATGCTCCCGTTGGAATCACTCCAATTGGACCTGTGGAGTGGTTCGGCGGGGTGCTCGGTGACCTCTCGGCGAGCCTAAATGAGTAAATGTGTGCCAAATAGCTTGACACCTCGGGGTTTGGTCCAAATGTATCTCGATAGACGAGAAGTCAAGTTGGTTTAGTCACCTTTTTCCTTCGGCGACCCTTCGGCACGCATAAGGAAGCCTTCGGCGACCTAATTTGGTGCGCTGAGGTTACTTCGGTGACCATTCCCGAGAGCCCATTTTGGTCTCTGAGATTCGGCGACCTCGTCGGTGCGCCGATGAGTGCGCCGAAGCTTGGGAAAAGTCTCCTGATCTTGAAATTTTGCTGGGAGTTAGGTCTCATCCCCAAGAATGCTCGATTATGGTCTGATGGTTACTTTAGTACGTCTGATGTAGGGATTGAAGATTTTCCCCCTTTTTCCACTACATTTAGGGTTGGGTTTTACGACATACATGCCAAATATACACGTCTTGGGATTAGGGTTCCACATACATCATACCTCGGGTTTAAAAATCCCTAGGAGAAGGTTAGTATGAGGCAAAATCACTTATTTTAGGTCCAACACTAAAACACGACCAAATTACTCATTCGAAGAGGATTTACTCAACCTAGGATAAGTACGAGGGTAGGATTGGTTTTCATGCGCATCCCGGAGCTTGAAAAATCCTTCTTGAACTCCAAGCATCCCTCATTGCTCCAAAATCCCCAAGAGAAGAAGAGAGAAGTGTGAAATTGTGTTTTATGAGCCAAAGGCTCTATTTATATAAAAATATGTGAATAGTGTTTTCATTTAACGGTTGACTGGGGTTTTTGGCTCTATAATTTTTGTTTGGTCAAAATTGCGGGTCTCGGTAGAGGGCTTTTGTCATGAAGGTTCAGTGTGATCTTGAGAGTGGATAATTAATTTATTAAATTAATTAGATCTTAATAAATTCAAAATTTATCTTCTGATCTTTAATTTGATTATTTAATCTTTATTTATTTCTTTACCTATCCAATTGTTCTGAGGTTAGGGTTTTAATGGGGAGAACCCTAAGCTATTAGGGAACCTAGTTTCATTATGTTGGATTTTTGCTCTATGCTTAAATATTAATTAGTTGAGGTTAGAATTTTGGGTAGTTACAATCTATGGAAATAAAGTAGGTTTTATGTGTTTGATGTTTGGATCATATGAGTAGGCTTTAGAGACTGATTTGTGATTATTAACACCTTAGAAAACACTAGATTTGAGTAGAGGCACGAAGCCGTAAAAGAAACCTAGAAATTGGCTAAATTTCTACGTTCGGTAGTAGTCTCAGCAGCTACTGAGCAGCTACCGAAAAAGCCCTGAATATCAATCATTCTGGACTTGCTACCGAGCTTCTCGCTAGCTACCGAGTAGCTACCAAGGCCCAAATGGCTTCAAAATTTATGGGGAGGCTCCCCATTGAGTTGTGCACATGCTTGTATAGTTGATTTTTGTGCAAAAGGTCTAGAATTGGTCGAATCAAGAAAAGTATAGGAGAAGGTCTAAAATTCCGAATTGTAGGGCTGATTCAAATGGAATATGAGGTTATATCGGTTCAAAGGTTTTGGATATGGTCATGGGACCTCAAGACATGATTAGTATGAGTAGAAATGGTCACATAGGACCTGATTGGTTGATTGGTGCTTTTAGCTGTCACGGCCCAAACCAGTTTAGATCCGTGGATCCATAACCGGGTCAGATTGCGACTCTCACCTGATATTGCTATGGGAGTGGTAAGAAATATAAGAACATAAAAGGAAGTGTAATACACAGTTCTAATAAAATATAACATTAATAATAATAATGTTCTTACTTTACAAATTCTGGAAATTAAAACTAACTAATCTATATCAATTATCTTCTAAAATTCTATCTTTAGATTCCCATTCCCAAAGCTCTCTTTTGTGGTCTATCTTCCTTTAATAACCTGAAAAAAAACAATGTAATATCCGTAAGCCAAAGCTCGTGTGAGTAGACCTTTAAAACAAGGTATTTACTCAACACCCAATGCTACTACAAAACATATATATTATATTATGATGATTTGAAATATATATAATATGATAATGAAATCTGAATAATGAATGATGACAATAATGATAAATAAACAACAATATGTTCTCTCACCAAATCTCACCTTAGTCTGTATCATAAGGATATCACATGGTCATTTTATCATGCTATATTCCTAAGTCTATATGAAAATCATATCTTGTGAATCATAGACGAGATAACATCAATAATGTCAACAAGCACATGATAATGCAATATGCATGAAGTCTTGTATTCGAATGGTTCAAATTCTTACACTAACCAATCAATTGCATTAAGCAAGAATATCTTCTGGAACCATTCCCCCGCATACACGGTCACTCTCAATGTAAGATATTCTATGTGCGCATCATAGTTTGAAGGGGTTTCGACCCAGAAGGCACAATTCCCCCACTTATTTGAGGTAAGGCAATGCAAAAATCCAAGGTGACACATAATTAGGACTAACCCCAGTAGAAAAGTGAATAATTCGAATACCAAAAGGTTGACTCTTATGATTCAGATTGGGAACCCCAT
The DNA here is from genome assembly GCA_031762675.1 of Pachysandra terminalis. Taxonomy (NCBI): domain Eukaryota; kingdom Viridiplantae; phylum Streptophyta; class Magnoliopsida; order Buxales; family Buxaceae; genus Pachysandra; species Pachysandra terminalis. The sequence continues at coordinate 3,394 of JAUPMG010110553.1, read as the reverse complement.
GCAGGGCATATCCCAATTCTTTCATCTTACCATAAGTATTTTGAGTCCCATACCTCTCACCTTCGGCGAATAAATAATAGTCTCTCAATGGACTGAAAAATGGTATAACCTGCCCTGAGTCTCAGGCAGTATACATAATAATTAGTAAAGTCAAAGAAAAAGCCTTCTCGGCCGGGATTTCATATGCAACTCTTTGATTCAGGTCCATTTATTAATGTAGTTCAAACACAATGATAACACATCGCATATATTCAAAAGAGCATGAACATGAGCACAATCTCATGATACGAAGTTAATAATAATCACATAATAGGTCCATAAATATATGGTCTGAAGCACAGGGTACATGATGATGGAATTATACATAACAAAGGTTAATATGATAAGTTTTATGGAATTAAGATGTTCATATGAAAAAGGGTTCTGATTTTACCAAACAAAGTTACGATCTCATAAAATATGCACACAACAATTTAAGGAATCACAATCTCATGACAACAAGTGTTCAATTTATATCATCAGATTTATAGGGTTACTTATATTGTTAGAGGTTTAAGTAGATCATATTAGTTCATAGGAAATCATTGAAAATAGGTTAGGTCATTTGGGTAGGGTGGTTAAAAGCATCATATCAGGCTTACTATGGCCATCTGGCAGGCTGTCGGCAGGATGCCGGCACACTGGTTAGGTCATGGTATGAGACATGGTGCAAGGTACCCAACAGGAAATGGTGAAGGGAAAGCTCCACCAGCAGGAAGCCGTCAAGGCTCCGGTACACCGGTGGGGTCATCTAAGTGTGCTGTATTGGTCTGGCTCAACCGGCAGGGTGTCAGCAGGATGCCAGCACACCGATTGGGCTGGTCAGTTTGTGTCAAGGGCATTAGGTAGGGTCCCGATGGGGTAAAATATACCGACAGGGTCTAGACAACCCTTTCGGCAGGCTACCGGCACACCTGTTAGTGTCTGGTAGGCTAGGCAGTAACTTGCCCCAGATCAAGGTTTTCTTCACCCGACAAGCTAACCGGTACACCGATTAGGCTGCCGATGCAGGGAAAGTGGTTTTAAGGCTTGGGATTTTACAGAGTGGTTTATCTAACCCACCTAGGGATTTGTGCAACATTACATTGTCAATTTTTCAATTAGATCATATCAGATATTAATAATACTTATCAGATCTTGGTTCTTGGTTTATTTAATGATTTAATCTTAACATGAAATACATAAGTGATTAATATCATGAAATCTTTCTGGGTTTTATTAGTAAGATCATGGGGAAGGGTTTGACATGCAAAGAGAAAGGAATTCCCCATGATATAACATTAGATGGAGAATAAATTCACAAGAATAAAGAAAAACTCAAAATGAAGATGCTGAAGTATTGCTGCCATTGAAGAACTGCTAGATTCCATCTAGTTTTTTGATCTCTTAATATTAAACCCTTCATCCTTGTTTTTAGTTAAGCTGTAGAGCTGAGTTAATGATCCTAATTCTTTTACTATATTTTATTATGTTAATTATGTATTATCATAACAGAAATCTTAAGTTAGATTCTAGGTATGAAGGGTTTAATTACCATTCTACCCTTTATATTAAATTTCTTTTTAATCTTTATTTTTTAGGTCTTTACACTCTATCCGACTTAAGAGAATTTTGTCCTCGAGATTAATCTAGGTGTTCTGATTGATTTCACTTCAATAAGATTTTTAAATATTATATTTTTATTCTATTGAAGTAGGTGATATGTATATGTAATTTAAATTATTGTTTTTAAATTTCTGATTTAATAATAAGTGTTCATGTTCTACAGTAATTATTTGTCTTGATTTATTAGAGTGATAAACTCATGAGTCCATTTTTTTGGTTTATCCTTATTTGATTCTTAATGGGTATGTAAGGTAAATAGTATGTGGATAAGTGATTTATTTAAGTTTCCAAATTATATAAGTTCCATAGTGGTAGTTTATTTTAAGAGTGTGTGTGACAATTTGTGTCATAAGGTCAAGGATCTATGTTTATGGGTTTTAGAGTCGATTAATTCCTAAAATATGTATGTTGCTTAGTTGAATAGATTTTAAATTATTTTTACTTAATTATATCTTATAAATCTCAATGCAAGCAATAGGAAGGAAAGATGGAAATTTCATTGCTCAAAGGGAAAGACTTACAAACAAGTACGGAAAGAGAATAGAATCCAACTGAAACAACTATTACTTAGGAAAGCAAATGCCCTAAGCCTACACTGAAATTCTAAAAACAACGGTAAAGAACTATGACAAAACATCAACTAGAAACTAGAAATAACAAATAAAGGAAACATCATGATCAAAAGTCTGCTGATGGTGATGAAGATGGTAGTGATGAAGATGGTGCTGATGGCGATGACACTGTTGTAGGAGGGACGGCAGTAGGTGGGATAGCATCACTCGATCTCTCGCAGCCGAAGATCCTCATAACATAGCGAAGAGTCTTGTCCACACTCTTTTAGAGCTTCGACATATCCTCTCTGCTCTTCTTCAGCTCGGTACGAGTCTCCTCGAGTTGTGCACGGTTACTCATAAGTTCTGAAGTAATATCCCTCCTAAAATTGCGGCTGGTCCTCTTTAAGGCTGTCAGCTGTCCTCTACACTTTTTTCCCTCCTGGTATAGTGCTGTGAAAAAGGAGGAACACTCGTGCTAGGCCCGGCTGATGCAGATCGTCAGAGATGAACCGGAGTAGATGGCTCTGGAGGAGGCTGCTCCTGAGGGAAATTGGGTTGCTCAAAAGGCCTTTCTGGAACTTCCCTGGGCATTTGCTTCAGGTTCATGAGGCTCAGATGTCGATGGTTCAGAGGTATGATGGTGACAGCATGGTCCCGATGAGGTAAGGACAGCATCCATCTCCTAGCTAGATCACACATCAAACATGGGAAAGGCAAATATCCTCGCTTTATACTCTTCACATACTTGATGATATGGTGGATGATGATGGAAGGAAGGCAAAGCAGCTGACCAGTATCTACTAAGTACATGATCTGGATCATGGTGGTACTGAGCTCAGTCTGGTTCTCTTGCCTAGGGTAAACATTCCTAAGAAAGCTTTTATGGAGGATACCGTATGTAGGAAAAAGTCTTGTGGAAGTAAGGGATTTATCCTTATTCCACGGGACATCTCGCCCACAAAAGACTCCATTAATCTCAGGTTTCTCTGCAGGGTCCAAAACTAGAAGATTTGTGAAGTTGTTGTTCATTAGGATTTTCAGGATTCTAGAAAAAAATTGAAGGTTTAAGATATTGGTTTGGTCAAGAATGGTAAAGGTAATGGTCATGGAATTAGTATTGTACCCAGTAATGAAATCATACATCTCTTGGGCCAAGGAAGGGTAAGCCTTTCCTCCCCAAGATAATATGGGTACCC
>JAUPMG010110542.1:0-12027 GCA_031762675.1 Pachysandra terminalis | reverse complement strand
TTAACAACAACCTTAATCAACAAATTATAATAAAAGACCTAAAGGAGTGTCTATCTATAACCGGTTTGGTTCGGTTCAGATAGGAAAATAATCGGTTTGATTTGGTTTGGTTCAGATAGAAAAATATGTATGTATTAATATATATCGGGTTTCAGTTCGATTTAAAAGAATGTATATATGTCGGGTTTCGGTTTGGTTTGGTTTAATCGTACTATAAACCCAAAACCGAACTATTTTAATTCGGTTTCGTATTTTCTGAACCAAAACCAACCCAAACCTTTAGAAACCCAACCCAAACCGACCCAAAATCGGTTTGAATCGGTTCGGTTTCGGTTTTAAACGACCCAAGTTGCACCCCTACAGTTCCGTGTACACTTTAATAAAAAACTATTGCAAGACGCGGATATTACATTATGAAGAGCACGCAACTAGTTTTTTTTTCCCGCCTATTCCTTCTGTCTCTGTTTTCTCTACGCAATTCATCTTCTTCTTAGCTTCTTCTCGCTGCTGGGTTCCAATCCTACATTTCAAAGGCTTCTGGTTCTTCCTATAGTAGCAATTGCAAATCTGTATAGTAAGTTCTCTTCCCACCGCAGATTCGTGGAGAATAGAGATTGATCACAGAGCCATCACAAATCTTCTTCTCAGGTAAAATTGCAAGCTGACTTTTCTTTGTGGGTCTTCAGTTTTGTTTTTCCAACGCTCAATTCCTTGGGTTTTACTGTCGCTGCAAAATGATTTGTAAATTTTTTTTGACTCGCTGCTGTTTGTGAAGATGACTACAAGATTAGTTTTATAAGTTCTGTTTGCCCATGTTATGCACAGTTCTATGTCAGAATGAAACACTATACTACTCTTGGCACGTTCTTCTGTTTTCTGGTAATTTTGATTTATTCATTTCTTTCATGATCTCATAATCATAAAACGGAAAGGATAAGATTGAGGACAACCAATGCTGACCAAAAATTTTACATAGTATCTAGAGCTCGCAATACAGTTGCTGTACATTGCTTTGTATGTTGTTGTAAAAATTTTTGACTTGCTACTGTTTGTGAAAATGCTTACAAGATTAGTTTTATAAGTTCAGTTGCCCATGTTATGCACAATTCTATGAGGTTGGAAGAACAATTGGTGAAAGAACCTTCGCGAATGTCAAGTTTGCATTGAGCATGGAGACTGGAGAGAGTGTCGCCATGAAAGGTTTGGCCAAAAGCACTGCCCTCAAGCACGTGATGGTGAATCAGATACCTTGATTGCTCTTTCTATCTTGAAATTTGAATTTTCTATGATGTAAGGGTAATGATTTTTTTTTTAATTGTGTTTAAAGTCATTCTGTTAATATTCTTAACTGGTTATTGAAAACCATAACTTCTTCCCATATTTATATTTTTTTTATTTGACATATTGTTCATCCAGCTAGACTTATTGGTGTCTCTATATAAAAAGTAGACACTGTGTTACATTAATGCTATAACTCTTTATAATTGAAGCGGTGCACTGCTTGATGCCAATCAATGGTGACTTAACGTTGAATGAACATGTTATATTGTGATCTGAGGAGTTACTTTTTTTAATGCATTGTTATACGATGATTGAATTTAGTAAAATTGGGAGATGGGTTTGAGAAATTTAGGACATAAGAAAATGGCCCATATAAGATAAAAATACTGAAGCTTCTAAGTGGTAACATTTATAAAATACAAAATTTATATCTTACTATACAGCCATTAGATTTCTATGGATCGTGCCGGCGATATTTCCCTTTTCAGGGACCAATGCTGTTTCTGGATTTTTTGCTTCGCTTTGCAGTTTATCATTTCATTATGTTAAAACCCAAATACAGAAAATGTAACTTGATGCCAATGGGAAATATCCATACACCAGCTCTTTGGACTGCACAATTAAAAGTTTAAAATTTGGAGGACCCTTTTAATTGTACACTGGTTTTCCTGTCTATTGCGTTAGAATTGCCCCCTCATGTCACTCATGAATTTGTTTTTTTTTTTTTCAATTGTCTGAAGAGCCCTTACATATTATATTTTGTTTTTTGATTTGAATTGTGCAATCCTAGTTTTTTCAGATGACATATATTATGGATTTCTGAACTTTTCCTTTTCAGGCACCAGTGCTGTTTCTGCATTCTTTGCTTCGGCTTGCAGTTTACCATTTGATTATGTTAAAACCCAAATACAGAAAATACAATCTGATGCCAATTGGAAATATCCTTACATCAGCTCTTTCGACTGCACAATTAAAACTTCAAAATCTAGAGAACCCTTTAAATTCTACACTGATTTTCCGGTCTACTGTCTTAGAATTTCCCCCATGTCATGGTAATCTCTCATGAATTGTTTTCTTTATTGTCTGAAGTGCTCTTACATATTATATTTTGTGTTTTGGTTTGAATTGTGGAATGCTTGTTTTTTTTTCATAAAAGTTGCAGATATAGTAGTAGTAGTAGTAGTACTCAAGGTTTTAAATACCGGAACCGGTTCTGGTCCGATCGCCGGTACGGACCACTACCGGCCGGTCCGGATCCGGTACAGAAAACAAAAAAAAAAAATTCAGATCACGCTGGACCGGCCGGACCGGTCGCCGGACTGCCCGCCGGCGGTGTCGGTTGCCGGATCGGCCGGACCGGTGGGACCGGTTGCCGGACCACCGGTCCATAACCCGGCGATACAAAGGCTTGTATCGTGGGCTGGAACCGGACCGGTATCGGCCGATCCTTGAAACCATGGTAGTACTTCCTTGGAGTTAAACTTGATTTCAAGAAATAAGTGAGAATTACTTGTTTGAAATTCATGTTTGAAACAATTTGTTTTTGCCTTTTGAAAGCTATAGGTTATAATATTCAGTACATTTCCATGCACTAGACTTTTAAGTCTTATACCCGTTAGTTATAGAATTTTACAAAGTTAATATATAGCTTTTTTTACATTAACTTTCTTTATTTGTTTGGGACTAAACTTACCATACAAGAATTCCTTGATCCTTATTATACTTAACTTTTGGATCTGATTATCAGATAGTTATTATCTTTAACATTATCTATTTGAAATTGCTAAAACACTGTTCAACCCATCTACCTAAGAACATTGATGTGGTCTGTCACTGGATTTCTATCATAGAAAGTGCAATGACCTTGAAAAAACAAACAATCCAGCTCATGATCCAACCGTAATAATACATGGACTTTGTAGTATAACTTGCTCTACTTTTAACTACAAGTCTAGAAAATCAATCTACACAAGCACGTGCCCACCACTAGTAACTATAAAATATGTTTACCAAAAAGTCCGATAATTGTTAGAATCCGATCCGAAACTAATCAGATTTGGTAAAGAATGGTTGGTGTTTCAGAAAGAAGATCGTCTGCGATATTTTAATTCGATTTTTCAGTACTACCAATCGTATGATGCCACACACACAATGAAAAATCGAGATAACCGGTTGTTTTGGTTAAGTGAAAGGGTTTAGAATTGATTTGTCTCTTTAGGCTGTGTTTGGTACAAAGAACTGTAGTGAGAATTGGAATTGGATTGAGGAATTTTAATTTTTAAGTTTGATAGAGTAAGAAGGAATTGGATTTCAAATTCTCCATCCCAATTCTCGGAGTTGTACACTTTGATAACCTTGACCTTCTCCGCAACATTAATACCAGCTTCACCATCCGACGATTTTCTCCAACAACAACTCACCTTCAAATCGTGCTTCTCCAATTTTTTGGTTGTATATTTATAATAACTCATTCTTACCTTTTTTTGGGAGCTTATATTCATTTGTTTCGCCATGAGCTTCTATCTCACTTGTTCTAGAGCATTTCATTTCTCTTGATCAATTTTTTTATTTTTTTTTGGTTTTTCTTTTATTTCTTTCTATTATCCCATGCTATACTTTGTGGAATGATGTTACACCTTTCTTGATTGTTGCTAATGCTCTCTTTCTCTCCTATATTTATATTTGTTTACACTTTTTTCTTGTACTTCTTGCTTTCTTCTTGTTGTTGTTGTTGGTTTTTTTTTTCCTGTGTTTTTCTGCTCAAAAGTTTTCCTCCGAATGCTGAAAGCTTCCTAGGCTTTTTGATTGTTGTGTGTGTGGGTATGTGTTTTCATGATATTTAAGTGTTAAGCAACCAGGTTGTTTTTTGAATATTTTGAACATCATTCTATTGAGACAAGATGAAAAACCATGAGGGTTATCTGAAATTGAAATGAGCAGTGTGTAATCAAAGTTTTTTACTGCAATTCTTTGTAGCAATCAAACAAGCGAATCCCAATGCAAACTATTTGAATTTAGAGAATTCTAATTATGCAAAATTACAATTCTCTGGTCTGATTCCAATTCCCTGTGTTTTGATCTGTAACTGGGTTTGTAATGCTTCGGTGGCGGTGTCTTGCGATTGGTAGTGCCGGAAAAATTGCACCAAAATATTGCAGACTATTTGCTTCCTGTGTTTTATGTCTATAAACATTGCACGTTAGAAGCTACATAAACGATTTTAAGTTAGCAGAACTTATTTATTTATTTATTGCTTGGGAGTAGATATCATCTGCGATAAAAGCCTCTGATAACCCGTTGGTCCTGTTATATGGTTGATTGTGTTTTAAGGTTTTTAATTTGACAGCTAACCGTTGTTCCGGACCGTGTTTCAGGGTTTTTGGTTGACGAGTGTTCTATCAAAGATGTCGGAGAATTTTGAAAGGGAATCTAAAGGTTGTGCAGATGAAGTCAACAAGTGCAATAGAGAGGTCGAAAATGCGGTAAGGGTGATCATAATCATCCCCCAGGAAAACCCATAAAGCCATGCTTTACACCTTTGTTCAAGCCATCCTATACTCCTGGCTGAAGAATGTACGAACAGAACATCATTGCAGACTAAGCCGTTTTCTTTGTAAACTCATAAGACAACACAATTGGAAAGAAGCAAGTGGGGTCTTTAGTGTGCTGCTGAAAGCGACGCCCAAGGAGAGATCTCCAAAAGGAAATCTGATAAAATACTGGGTATGAAGAACATATGAGTTCATTAAGATTCCATGATTCAATGCAAACTTCTATTCCATTTGGATTAGTACTTGTTTTGATTTTTCATTTTCTCTAGAATAAGTACTATTACCATGTGATAGCAAGAATCACTCTATGAACCTCATATTGTTGGAATAATTTGATCAAGATTCATTCACTTCTGGCGTCCATCTACATGCATCTGCCTGTTCTCGTAGCTTAAAACATGTGAACAGATTGGTGTCGTGACCTTTGTTTGGCGTGTTCAATGTCACTCCGACTACCGGCACAACTAATTCTATTTGAGGATCCCACATTCCCACCCACTTATCTATAAAATCATTTTGAACTGTTTGTGATATTCAGATGATCTGACCGTGTTCCCTTCTATTCTTCTATCCTCTGTCCTTGTTTTAGATTATAGCTTACACAGGTTAATGTACATTTATTTAGAAAGACTCTTTTGTATGATTGTTTCAACTAGTGCTTCTTTTAGATGTCCTCATCAAATTAGTTGTTTTGATGGGTTCTTGGCTTCTTGGGATTAACATTTTGTAGATTTTCTTATGTCTTCATTCTCTAACAACTGTAAAGTGTGAGTGATCTAAACATGGAAAGCTCATTTATTGTTACAATGAATTCTGATAGTATTTGTAGATTGCAGTGGAGCTTTTCAAGAAGATGGAAAGCAATCGTATCAATTTGACAAAGTTAAAGCACATATATGAAATTTGGATGAGGAAGATTGGGTCAATGAAAAATTGTCCTTTAAAGGTATGATTTGGAAACATATTTTATACCTGTTGCATCATCATGTATATTACTTTAAATTAAACAATTGACGAAATGATTTTATCTCAACTAATTGTGATTGGCAACAAGAGTCCTGTTTACCTCCATATTGATGGAAAGCCATGAGTGTGTATTAAGACTATTCAACTCTAGTTCTCTATTACATCATCGTTGTGCATTCTAATTTGCCTGACTTTGAAAATGAGATTTATTATGGCGCCTTTCCTTATTGAAGGTTCCTCCATTTGCTTCTGGTGGGGTATCTCAATGCTCGGAGATTTTCAGTAGATTATTTCAACTATGGTTGATATTGAGGTTTTCTTTTTCTTTTTACGAATCCCATCACAACTAGTTGGGATAAGGAATTATTGTTGACTGATCTACTATTTGCATCGTACTGAACATTCTCTTTCATTGATCCCATCTATTGTTCTGATGTTCTTGTAGCCTCTAAATGAGTTAATAACATGTTGATACCGTAGATTTATCTAACATTAGTTGTTCAGTAGATTAATATAACTTGTCCTAATTTAAACAGGTGACTTGCAGCTGTTAACCCCTAAATGAGTGAATAACATGTTAATGCCGTAGGCTTAGTTGTTCAGTGGATTAATATAAGTTGTCTTAATTTCAACAGGTGACTTGCAGCTTTTAACTTCCAAAGCAGCTTGTGCATCGCACTTATATGGACCAGAGTTCGAATATGTTGCAGGTGTATGTACATATTTAGAGAAGGGAGAAAAGGAGGACAGGTTCTTGTATTTGCAGAAGCACAAGAAGAATTCCATCAGACTCCGAGTAAATTTGAACAGAAGATAATGAACGATGAAGCGACTTTCCTTGGAAAAATTGAGGGAAAGAGTATCCTTTTTTCCCAGCAAGTTAATAACCTTACTCTGTCAGCAGAATTCTACATTTTGATATTTGTGGGAAGACATGGAACAGTTGGTGTTCTTAATGCTAACAACTTAATTTATTCATTCATCTTGGGGATGATGTAATTTTGTTATTAGGTTTTGTTTGCTTTTGGGGTGTTACTGTGTTATGTGCCAAACAATGGGATGTTAAAATTGCTTAGGGTTTTCTCTGTTGAACGTTTAGATCAATTTGCACTTGGGATCATTCAGATAAAGGCAATGGGCTGTCCCCAAAAGCCATGGTAACTAGGAACCAAAGAAGATTTGAATGAATCTTAACAAGCACAATGGAATTGGAATTAGGGTACGGAATTTGATCCAGTTGGATCTGATTTGTATTTGTTGATGCGGAAATTGAGATGTTTGACCTGCTTTAAGCCATTGATCGGGATCGAGCTGTTTAAAGGGGGTAAATTACGCAAGCACGAGATGACGTCGCGTGTCGGTTGTTTCTGCACTGCTCGAAATTGGATAAGATATTGTTTGGGCATGTGGGGCGTTCCAACCGTCCGCTTAAACCGTTGTGCGGCCGCTCGGACAGCGCTACGCTAATCATCGACAAACGTAAATAAGAAAAAGAAGGGAGGAAGAAACAATATAAAGATACACATAATTGTTTACGTGGTTCGACAATATACTTAGTCCACAGGGGATTGCCTCATAGGAGGTCTTTTTCACTATTTAGAAATATAGAGAATATAATAAATACCCCAATCATATGGGGATAAGAAGGAAATAAGAAATAAATGAGGGAAAGAAAGAGAGAGAGATAGAAGAAAAGAGATATTTCCTTTGAATACAAGAGGTCTCAAGTGAGAATAACAAATGCAATATTCCCTCCTTCTATTCCTTTTGTAATGTTCTTCTTCTTATTTTTCTTGTTGTGAAGTAGTCATTTTTCATAGCGTTGTCTTACTTGGCCTCCAAGTAGACTTAATCTGTAAGAAAACTTAGGCTAGAAAACTTAGGTTTTAAGTAGACTTAGCCTAGAAGAAATAAAAATATCTGATGAATGTAGATAACTCAAAAGAGTCGGGTCGGATTGCATTGACCTGGCTTGGACCGAGTCGGATCGGATAATACCGAGTTGGACCAGATTGGACAGAGTCGAGTCGGGTTGGACCAGATCAAACTGAGTCGAGTGATCTATTAAACCTATGGTCCATAGGTCAAGCAGGTGACAAGCAGGTCAAGCGAGTGACACGTGGCAATTAATTAGGTCACTGGATCATCAGGATCAAGCAATAACAATAAACAAAAGTAAAAGGAAGATCAAAACACTGCACATAGATATACATGGTTCGACATAGCCTACGTTCACGAGAGAGAAGTTTTCACCATATCAAAAACGAATTAGGGTTACTTGTACTCTCACCCGACATATAGGGTAAATCCTCAATATACCCTTACCATTCCACAAGGGTTTTGTCCCCCGCACCTCCTAACCCCATAGTACTGACATGTACAACAAGTTACCCGTGATTCGAGAAGGGACCTCTTCCCATGGTGCTATGCTTCGCTCTGCTTCAATATACCCTTACCATACCACACCTCCTAACCCCATAGTATTGACCAATACAACAAGTTACCCATGACTCAAGAAGGGACTTCTTCTCATGGTGCTCTGCTTTGCTCCGCTTCATTGGACGCCTCCCCTTTAGATTTAGAGACTAGTGAATACGAGCCACCTAATATCTCTATCAGTATTTGACTCATTGACAGTGTTTGACTCATTGACAGTGTTAAGAACAAAAATGATTGTCTGATCGATTGGCCTTTTATTTATAATCTTTTTTTGCTATATCAGAACTTATTTAGGTAAGAGTTTTTAGGTATAAGCTTACAAAACCTATAAGATGGTCATTAATAATCCAAGAAAAAGATGAGAAAGAAAAGCAAAAAGACAAACAGTCTGTGGATTAGAGAACCTTAATACAGAAAGGTTAAAGAATCATCTCTACTACTTAATTTTTTGATTAAAATGCATCTGGGTGTGTGTCTCTATTGGACTCATGTTTACCAATCTCACGCCAACCATATATAATATATAATACCTCAAAAGAGTCATAAAGCTGCATCTGGACTCACTCTTCTTGGCCATGCTCTACGCAACGGTAAGGATGCACCACTCAGTGGGTTTATACACTTAATGGTGCACAAGTGCACCACTCTGGACATTCATTACACACTTAAAGGTGCAAGGATACATCACCGGATGCTTGGATGCACCTCCTTGTGCACAGGCAATCACCAACTAAAAATGAGTTTTCCCAAATTATTTCTATAGGATTGAGCTGCGACAATTATCATAAGTTCCAAGGATATGCCAAATCAAACGGCTGGAAAACCAGGACCTCTTCTGGGTCCCACTAAATTGTTGACGAGCAATGCTCATAAATGCAAAGGATCTGTTTATTTTACATGGCGGTCTATAATCTATGTATGTGAATCACAACATCATTCCTCAATCTAAAAGTCAATTTATTATGAGAACCCATTGACCATTTTTCCAAAAAAAAAGAAAAAGAAAAAAAAGAAAAAAAATTGAGGACCCATTGACCATCCATGTAGGATTCTCTCAGAACAGGCATTTTGGGATTTGGGGTTGGCTCAGTACTCTTTTTCAGGTCCATTATGCTGGTCCCACAAGCTTTTACTGCAGTCACAACAAAAGGCTAGGCTAGCCTAGCTATAAATAGTCTCAGCCTTTGAGAATGAACTGAGCGGCTGTGATTAGTCTGACACATAGAAGAAAAAGTTCTTTGCAAATGATATAGTGAATGAGCCTCTCATTGCACGTGCTTTGTATTTAAGGACATCTAATTCGTTGGCAACGTGGACTCACTATATGGCCTGTCCACTTTCAGCTTTACCTCAGTCGCTTTTTATTAAATCCCCTATATGCCCTCTACTTGCTCGTAAACTATGAAAATGCCATTCTTGTGGTATTTTTATTTTGGATAAATTACATTCACACCCTTTAGATTTAGTATAATAACAATAAGTACCCTTTAAACTTTGGTCATCACACTTCTCCTACAGTTTAAAAATATATTTCCTTTCTTCCGTTAATAAAGTAACGGAGTATTTGCCTTTTGCTTATAACAACATAGTTTAATGATTTTAACAAAATAAGTGCTTATATAAAAGAAGAAAGAAGTTTCATAATATTGAAAATTATGTAAATTTCGATTATCTTTTATAATTATAAAATAAATTAATAATTTAATTTTTTATCATTTCGGTGTATTTAAATATAACAATTAATAGAGGGATATTATGGTCTCATTAATTTCCGTTACAGGTCATTAGATTCTAGTTTGAACACCCAATAAAGATACTAAGTTGTAATGGTCGAGGTTTGAGGGTACTTGTCGTCATTATACTAATCGTAAGAGGATGTCAATGTAATGTTTTCGACTTTCTAAGGGTCTTCTTTCATCTTCCATGAAATTATTAAAAAGCTACTTCATTCTCTCTCTCTCTCGCTCCAGCTTATTAATATATATATATATATGGCTTCACGGGTCTTGATTCTCTTCTTACATGGACTCTCTGTTCATGTGGGATCCATTTTATATCGTCCTCTTTCTCTCTCTCTACCCTGAATCCAAATTATCCAATCCTTCAAAGCTCTTATCGTCATGTCTGTCTGTTCTTCTTCCTTCTCTTCTTGGTCTGTTCATATCATTTTGCTTGTCCTTCTTGTTATCCTACGCCCTTCCCAATCTATGAACAACCCCACCAACAACAATACCCGCCGGCATCGCCAGCTCTCCGTCGATTACTACTCCAAAACCTGTCCTCAGCTCGACCAACTCGTTGCATCAGTCACTGCACAACAGTTCAGAGAAGCACCCATTTCTGGGCCAGCAACGATTCGTCTTTTCTTCCACGACTGTTTCGTCGAAGTAATTCACATATTTCCTTCATTTTCTTTGGTGCATTCTAGCAGAACATAACCTTGGAAGCTAATATGCACTAAGGTTGGCAGCCACCCACCCTGGTGCATTTTAGAGGGGGGATAACTAATTGATGGGGTTTGATTGCATTGCATGCTGCAGGGATGCGATGCATCGGTTTTGATATCGTCGAAGCCGGGAAGCGCAGTTTTAGCGGAGAAGGATGCGCACGATAACAAGGACCTAGCAGGGGAGGCGTTTGATAGCATAAAGAAGGCCAAGGTCCTGGTGGAAAGCAAGTGCCCTGGTGTCGTGTCTTGTGCTGACATTCTTGCAATTGCTGCAAGGGATTTCGTCCACCTGGTAAAATCTGTTTTTTTCTTCTTTCTCTTTTGTTGTTTAAAGAAAAGAAAAAAGAGAAAATCCAAACAGGTCGTTTCTTCTAACATGCGCTGAGCTTGCCTTACAGACGACGGACTTATCCTTAACCCATCTGAGAGAAGAAGAATCCAAGTTTTTTTTTTTTTTACATATTTATTATAACCCTGGACTATGGACAAATTTACAAGGCAATGGTTAAAGTTGTCTTGTAAATTTTAATGTTTTTAAAGGTTAATGACATACAATTCGTTGTCATGGTTTTCTTTCCAACTTGTTTTGGCCGTTTTAAGCGGTTCTTCCAATTGGGAGAAGAAAGGCTACTTTTGTCATTTTCATGGTTAAAAACGATCAAATGCAACAAAATTTACGAAAACCTATAAAGGACATGGAAAGGACAATTTCCATGTACTTTTTTTTTTTTTAAAAAGAATTTCTATGTACTTAATTTGTCATAAAACAAAGATTTTCTATGAACAGTCAAAGGCAGAGAAGTAAACGTTGTGAAGTGATGAGATCATCTGGAGCAGATTCGGGTCGGGTTAATAGTTAATAGGGGTGTTAATTGGGTTTTGTATCGTTTGGAGCGAGATAGTTGTAGCAAATGCTGCAGCATTTGTTCATGTTATGTTAATCTTCACTACTATATGTCTCAACAATATTCCTTTTAAATTTGGAATGGGTGGCGTGCATTTATGCACGAACATTGGCGGCAACATTTGCAACCAACCTGCGTTAACATGTCTGATCGGTTTAATTTTAATAATTTATTTATTATTTATTTTAAGTATATTTTTTTATGTGTTGCATAATAAACCTGAATACAAGTTAAATGATAATGTTATTTAATATTATTTTTCTCTATAATTTTATTTAATCTCATATAAACAATAATAATGCAATCTAATTTACAATATTTTGCTCCACTTTTTTAATGCTCGCTTCTAGTAGCCTAACTCTATCATATGAGAGAAAAAGAGAAAGAAACAACCTTAACCTTTATTTTGTGGGAGGTGGATTTTCTGTGTTGAACC
>JAUPMG010110531.1:0-12028 GCA_031762675.1 Pachysandra terminalis | reverse complement strand
CATGTCAACTCCTCCTCTCATACTTTTTGGAGCATAAATCTCCACCCTTAGTTTCCTCCAACCAAATCTAAACCCTCCATTTCCAACTAACCAAGATTATTACCACAATGCCATTAACTCAAAGAGGCTAGGCTATGTATCATATCACTCACAAGGACCATAAAAATTTAAGAAATGCATCATATGGTTTGATTTTCACTCGATGCTAAATCAACTTGGCAAAAATGCAAGTAAAAGAGTATAAAGCAAAATAAATTAACTAATTAGCAAATTGGGCCGTTACAGTATGGTAAGAGCATACCATTGATGCAGATTCTGACAAACTTCTCCTCAGAAGCTGCCTCCTTGCAGGTGATCACCACGTCCTTGAAGCGTTTGACGTATTGGACCAGGTCTTCCTTCTACTTCTGCCACTCCTGGCTGAGATCAATGATGGTGAGCTTCTCTTCAGTGATGAAGAATTTATGGTGTAATAGCGACACCATATCTTCCCATGCATGCACAGAGTCAGGCTCTAACCTGCTATACCAGGTGTAAGCCATCTCGGAGAGTGATTTGGAGAACTCCCTCAGACAGAGTTCTTTGTTGCCAGCATAAGCTCCCAATGCTTCAATGAAGCGACTAACATGCTCCCGTACGTTCCCATTCTGCCCTGAGAATTGGGGAAAGACAGGAGTTTCATAGTCCTTGGGGTAAGGCAAGATGAGGAGAGCCTCCGGGTACGAAGGACAAAAGTCATTGCTAATCCAGTCCGTATCTCTAGACTAGGACTTTTGTAAAAGAGCTTGGACATTCGCAATGGTGACAAAGCTTTTTTTGGGTGCAGATGGAGGTATGGGGAGACATGAAGAAGGATTTACAGCAGGAGAAGTTTTGACATGAGAGTTTGCTGAGGGGTTGGGAACAGGTTTGCTGGGCAAAGCATCCAACTGAGCTTGTAGAGCAGCAATGGTTGCCCTAAGAGATTTAGCCATCTCTTCAGGGTTTCAAGGAGAAACAGGATCTTAAGAAGGATTCTGTTCTGGGACATCTTGTACAGAAGGAATAGTGGTAGAAGTAGATGGCTCCATTAAGTAAGGATATGATGAAAACAGCAGTAAGTTGGGGGATGAAAGGAAACAACTACAGAATCCCCAGTGAAGTCGCCAAAAATGGTGATGATGGATTTGTACAAGGTTAAATATATTAGATTTGAAGGACAACTAATACATTCGGACCAATACAATCATCTACCCAAAGAAAAGGTTGGGAAGTCTGTCTCAAGAAAGCCTCAACTGTCTCGCAGCCGTTCTGTCAAGAGCGTTCCTTGTCAACTTTGACCTGTGGAGAAGACAAAGAGAAGGGGCTATAAGGAAGGGAAATTTGCAATAACTAAAAAAGGCAGTTAGAAAGTAATCTCAGAGTAGTAAAACCTCACAGGTTGAAGACTTTTCTCTTTCTCTTTCAGTGTCTTTACTCACCGTTGTTTTAGGTTTCAGAGTTTCTGGTTTCAATACAAACCCTTCCGATCTTCAATCCTCTTCAATGGAGAATGGGTACTAGTACTTGTAGAGAGTTTTCCACTCTCAGTAGGACAAGTGTCACTCGGCTAAGCGTTTAGAGGGGGACCCTAATGTGCTAAGCAAAACCTGAGTGACACGTGTTCCTGGATAATATCTTGACGGACACGTGTACTTCAACACGGCTACGTTACTTCTAGAGAAAGAGACCAAATCATTTCAAACCTTAAAAACTGCTCTACAAACGTTTGCTTTGGAACTCGAGCAACACAGATCAGGAGACGTGTGCTACTTTCAAACGAATTCCAATGAGCAACGTCACCATTCCTGCTGTCATTCCAAATAAGACAAAAACCCCTTTAGATAAGTTAGAAAGCAAATATTTTATAAGTCAGTGAGGTTTTCACCATGTGCTTTCTATTCTGAGAATCCCTCTCAAACAACCTTTTTAGGGGACAACTCAATGTATAAGGTACTTTACTAAGTTCGAATGTTTTGAAGGAGAACTCCCTTTGGCGGCTATCTTCCTTCCAAGGAAATCAAGAACAGCTATATACTTACAGGGTGATCAATGTATTCTCGGATTACCCATGTAGAGAGTGTCTCATCAGGGAATTCATTTTCATGATCAATCATCCCTATGAAGAGGAGGTTGTTTTGAAATCCCCTAAGGTTCATAGCTACAGTAACCAATCCGAGTGCCTTCTACTTAGATGAAATCAAAAGTAGACATGTGAATTCCTATAAGGTGAAGTGAGAGGGCGTTCTCAAAGTCCGTGGGAAACCTATCTTCATGAAATACGTCTGGAGATGGCGTGGTTTCAACTTCTAAAGCCCTTTCCACTGAGGTTTTGCTTCTAGAAGTGAAAGTCTCAGATGTGACTCGAAATCAATTCATAAGAATGAATGAAAGTGACTTTGAGTCCAAGTTGGTAATTCGGATGCATAAAATATTGCAATCGAAGGGGTAAACCCAAGTCTGTGTCCTTCGAGGAGAACTTAATACTTAGTCTTTTTTGGGGGTGACAAGCCCTTTTGACGAATTGACCATCTCAAGGTGGTTAGCCTCGAATTCGTCTTAGGATGAAGGAATGTTCCTCCTTCAAATTCACTTTGGCGGGAGGGAACATACCTCCTTCGAATTTACCATCTGGAGGTGGTTAGCCTGAAAAAGACTTCCTTCGGGATTGTCCATCGAAGTTGTCCCTCAGATTCGTTATTCAGAGTTGTCCCTTGGATATGTCCCTTGAAGTCGCCCTTTGGATTTGTTCGTCGAGGTTGTCCCTCGGATTTGTCCGTCAAGGTTGTCCTTAAGGAGAATGTACCTGCTTCGTGCTCTTTCAAGACAAAGCATAAAAAGTGGTCCTTTAAAGTCTATGGATGTGATCCAAGAGTGACTCCTGAGTTAGAAGGTATAGAAAGCTCCCTCGAGGATTTTTCCTTTAGTAAAAATACCCTTAAAACGTAAAGGTAAGTAATACAATCACTCGAAGTCTGTTCTAGAGAGCAAATAGATGTGACTTCGAGGATCTATTGAGCTCTTAACTATTTGAGAAGTCCATTAGGGGTAGTATGCCCCTAAATGTGTCCTTCGAGAAGAATAAGATCCCTCGAGGGAAGAGTAACATTCTCATTCCCTCGGGTGCCAAGAAGGCAATGTGTCGTGGGAACACAAGTCCTTTGTCTCTTGAATATTTCAAAAGGGAGGAAAGAACGTGTTTGTTGGGTTTGGGACACGTGGCGTTCCCCTACAAGCTGGAATTCAAAAAGGTTTATTCTCCAATAAGTTATTTCCTTTTTGGTGATAAGAACGGTCAGATATCTCTGAACCGTTTCAAATATCGTCTTTCCACCAAACGGTCTAATCACCGTACACAGCTACTGACAGCTGACACGTGAAAGGGACGGTTGTACAGTCGTTTTAGCTTTAATGAATAATTCAGTGTATGCGGGCGGCTGTACACAAAATGTGTATACGCGTTTTTAAGAAAGCGCCACGTACAAAGTGGGTTTTAACTAGCCCGCCTGATGACCAATATCTATTTATAAGAAAAGAAACCTTAAACTACTAAAAAACAATCATAAAAGAAATAAGAAACTGTTGGAAAAACAATCTTAAAAGAAATAGGAAACTATTAAAGACAATCCTAAAACCTAACTTAAGACCCAAGCAACTAAGCTTAGCCATCAATACAATTAAATCTGAGCCATTAAAATAAAGTTATCTCAGATGACTTCTAAAATAAAACTCTAATGCCAAAAATACCCTTAAATTATTCACTTTTCGGTAACCAAACTTTAAACCCTATTTTGAAAACCAAAACATTAAAATTTAAATAAAATAATAGAAATCGCTAACATAAGAATCAAAGAAAGCTTTCCAACAAACCAAAGATCGCCCGAAACGGAAACTCGAGCATAAAGTTATGACCCATAATAGCATTCTGCATCATTCTCCCTTTGTTGGAGAAAACTCGTCCTCGAGTTTTAACATTTGCTTTGATTCTTTTGAATTTGCATTCTTCATATATGTTGAACTTCATGAAGTACTGATAATATCCATCAAATCACTTCCTTGAAGTATCCATCCATTGTGATATTCCAAAATTATCAAAACCTCCTAAGTTTTGGAATTGTCGTAATCGGTTGAAAGTAATTGAACTATTGAGCCAACCCCAATAAAATCAATAACGTTGGCAAAAGCTATGACTTTAGTTTCCACCAACAATCAAATATCCATCTTCAGAATATTCATCATAAATAGTTGGAGACTCCCAAACCTGTTGTGTGAGTCTTGCTACAATATCACGTTCGTGAACTTCTTCCAAAGGAGCATCTCGTCCACCATGTCTGCGAGGTGACATATTAACACTAGCTCTAATACAAACTAGTGTAGGGTAAAGAAGAAGAGAGTTGATGAATTTGGCTCAGAATACAAAACCTTCTAGAGTTGCTAGGGTTTAAGAGAAAAACCTTAGAACAGTAGGAATAAGAGAGAAAAACTTCTCAATCAATTTCATAAAATCAACTAATCTATTACAATTTTCTCATAACATCTATTTATTAGAAAAGAAACTCTATAATGTTGAAAAACAATCATAAAAGAAATAAGAAACTGCTAAAAAATAATCATAAAAGAATAGGAAACTACTAAAGACAATCCTAAAACCTAACTTAAGACCCAAGCAACTAATCTTAGCCATTAATACAATTAAATCGTAGTCATTAAAATAAAGTGATCTCAGATGACTTTTAAAATAAAACTCTAATGAAAAAAATACCCTTAAATTCGACACTTTTCAGTAACCAGACTTTAAACCTTATTTTGAAGACCAAAACATTAAAATTTAAATAAAACAGTAGAAATATCGCCCAAAATAGAAACGTAGAAATCAAAGAAAGCTTTCCAACGAACCAAAGATTGCCCAAAATAGAAACTCGGCCATAACGTTGTGAGAGCGAGCGTGTAGGCAAGAAGGCTGAAGAAGGCAAGAGACCGAGAGAGGGCTAAAGGGCATGCAAGAACTCCACGAGAGGGGACGGAGAGAGGGCGAGAGGGTAAGAGGCTAAGAAAGGGCACGTGAGAGGGCAAGATAACTTGTGGCCGAGAGAGGATGAGAGGACGCGCGAGAGGGCTAGAGGGGATGAAAGAGAACAAAATCGCACGAGAGAGAGAGAGAGAGAGAGAGAGAGAGAGAGAGAGAGGAAATTGTGAGGAAGAAAGAAGAGAGATTGGGGTTTGTGGGGAATGGAGAGATTCTCTATTTTGGGGGAGATGTAGAGAGAGGGCAGGAAAGAAAGGAAGAGAAGAGAAGAGGAAGGGGAAGGGGTTTAGTTCACGGGTAGTGTTAGGGACCTTTTAGCAGCGGTCCTATGACTGCCGTCGCTTTAAAAACTAATTTGTTATTGACGGTTTAGCGGCAACCTTATGATCGCCGTCGATTTAAAAATAATCTTTTATCGACGATCATTTGTCCACCATATAATCTCAAAGGACAAGCGGTCGACTCTTTATATCGGCGGTGGTGACAAACCGCCGCTATAAAGCCTTAATAACAGCGGTCAGCGCTCTGACCGTCGTAATATACAGTATACATCGACGGTATTATAAGACCGCCAATGTAAAACATTTTTAGTGGCAGTTTATGTATGACCATCACTAAAACCACATTGTTTTCCAGTGTTGTTAGAATAGAACTTGTTAGAACTTTCTTAATTATAAATTTTAAATATTTTGTAATAACCTTTTTTGACTTCTAAATAATATTTAGATAAGGTTAAAATTTATTTTCTCTTTACATATTTAATTAATAATTATTTATATATTATAAATAATTTATTAATATTATTTTTACACTCATGCATCTATATTATTAATTATACATGTATTTATCTTGCAAATATTCAATTATAATATAAACTTATTAACACATTTTAACCTTATCTAATTAAAAGATAAACTCGGTTAAACTTAATCTCATTATTTAATTGGACTTATCCTTACATGTGTATATGTCTAAATTAAAATTCAATATATTATTAATCACACTAAGAAAAGGATTTTTAAGTTAAAAAATAATTTTTAAAAGTATAATTAATTAGTTTTAATAAAACTTATATTTTTACTTTAAGCTTGTCTTAAACATTTTAACTAATGTTAATACATATGAGAATCTTTATGTTTGTAAGAAATTGAGTTTTAATAGGACTCTAAGAAGTAACTTGTCAAGATATAATAGAATACGGGTATTTTAGTCAAAAAAATGGATCGAAAAAATATCTAAAAATAGCTTTTGCTTTTAATAGTAGTATAGAATGTTGTAGATCCGAATTGGAAGAGTAGTGTTTAATTAGGATATTAAAAAATAGGGGATGGATTGAAAAAAGCTTTTCTATCTATTAAATTATTGTAGATCTCGACTGGAAGAGTAGGATAAAGTCAGGGGCAAAGCCAATATTCTATTGTAGGGAGGGCGAGATTTGACAAAATATCGATTTTTGGTTTGACAAAATTAATGTTATTTTTGACAAGAAGAAGACAGAATTAATGCTAGTTTTTATATTATACACACACACATATATAATCTACCTCGGTTTTTTTGGTTCAATTCAGTTTAATCGAAGCCTTAACCGTAAACTGAACCAAATTAATTAGGTATTTTGTTTTCTAAACCATAACCAAACCAAAATAGAAAAAAATAAAAATAAAAAACCAATCTGCCTTTTCGATTTTTGGTTTAGACCGAACCAATTGACACCCCCTAGTGAGGGACGATATATACAAAACTGGAAGAAAAAAAAAATTATTAAGAGGGAGCAACAAAAAAAACTCTAGAGGGCAAAAACAAAATTTGATAATGGGCAATTTGTAATATTTTTACAAAAAAAATTACAAACTTTAAATTTTCTGAAAAAATTGAGGGGGGTAACTGCCCCTCTCGGCCCTATGTAGCTTCGTCCATAAACATAATAATAATGTGTCTAAATATAAAAATAAAAAAATATTTTAATCCAGAAAAGAAAGAGGTAAGATACTAAAAATAAGGCATTTTAGTAAAAACAATATATTGAAAAAATCCTTAAAAATATAATTTGCTTTTAATAATAATATAAATATAGAAAGATAGAGTGTTGGGAGGTGGTGCTTGGGAGGCTCCGTCAGTCAAATTTCAAAGGAAACTCAAGAATAAGAAGTGTTTAAAGGTGTTGTAGGATATAGGGTTGTAGAAAAGAAGAAAGAGATGAAAATGTGTTGATAAGGCTATGCAAAAATTATAATAAAATAAATAGAAAACTTATCTGTTTTGATGAACCGAGATGTGTCAATGTCATTATCCTTGAAACCAAATCCACCCCCTTTTAAATCGTATCTGCAGTGTATTGGGTCTAGTGGTTGGCCTCCAGAATTCAACGGTTTTTCTTTCTGATATATTACACGATCATACCGGGCTAAGAACAAAGAAGACTTTATAGCACTTGACTAAAGCATGAAAAAAATTAAATTCTGCACTTGCAGAATTCCGTAAAAGAACTTAGAAGCAGGAGGATAGAGCTTGATTGAAGCTTGAGTGTGCTCACAAAGAAGGAGAAAACCTCCTTATATATAGGCCTAAAAATATGATTGTTTGGGCCTTTAATAGGCCTAATTGAATGAAAAAACAATTTTGAAATTCAATTCACAATCAATTTTCTCTTTCAATACAAATGAGTTTTCAAATTAAAAACAAATTCATTTTTCTAATTAAATACAAGAGGAAGAGAGTGATTTTGAATCACCTTCCAACAAAAGGTTATCCATTGACTGAGAAAAAGGAGAGCGTTTCCTCTTAAGAGAAAGGCAGAGATGGAGACTTCCCCCCACTTGCTGTCCTTTTCATTCGTTACCCAAACCAATCAAATATCTTTATTCTTTACTCCTTCATTTTGAACTTTTAATAATTAGCTGGAATCAATGAAAGTTTCGTCGGATATATTTTGCGAAAAGGTGGAGAGGGGCTCTAGTGATACTCGAGGAGCCCTTTTTGTCGATGTTTAAAAACTTGCGAGTAACTCAAAAAATTCAGTCGAGTTATTCGGATAGGTGAGTTGACTGGTTTACTCGCCCTAAAAATCAGGGGAATTAACTAGCTAGTCATCAGAAAACTCGGACGAGTTTCTCGATTAACTCGACCGAATTCTTGAATGACTCGTCCAATTAATTAATTTTTAGGACAAAATTAACCTTTTAATCATACTTAGTTACACATTTTAATAAAAAACCAACTATTTCTAAATCATTGAGAATAGCAACAGTCGACACTTCATCTTCTCAACGTCAGCCAACTATTAGATTCTTCATCTTCTCAACATTTAGAATAGCAAAAGCCAACATTGAAAAGCTTTTATTTCAATTTCTTTTTTTATGTTTTCAAAGTTTGTTTAACATATGAATTTTGATTCATCTTCTCATCGAATCAAAAACACGAATTGCAGTATTCAATAACCCAAACCTTATGTAAAAATCCATGGTGGAATTCCCAATAGAAGGGAAAGATTCAAGATTATGCCTAACAAAGAATGCATAAACAGACTTGCCTTACTTAAATAATAAGTTTCAAGATAATAAGATTCAAAGTCAAAATTCATATGTTAAACAAACATGGCAAAAGCTCCTCAATATATGGTAAATATTGAATATAAGTCAAAACCCAATTCCAACACCACAAATAGTCTCAAATAGGTTAATTAAACATGGTGGTCAAATTTCAAATCAAAGAGACCAAGTGGTATTTTTCGGATTGTCGAACATTAGACCAAAGAGGGGGCCGAACCTTTCGGTTGATCTAGGGCTTTCGTCCCTTTTCTAGAGAATTTCACACAAAAATACTAATTTCGGTCCACCTCTCAGCCGATCCTCGAGTGGACCAAAACTGCCCAGGGTGATTTTGATCCAATGCCCAGTCGACCCCCGCATGGACCGAAGCATGAAAAACCCAGAAAATCATCCCTTTTTCCATAAAAGTTGTGAAAAGCTAAAATATAGATAATGCAATCATTATACAATCAATTTCCGAGAAAAATCTATAATTTGAAACACAAAACCACTTACTTAGCTTAAATTGATCCTCATATAGAAATCAACCTAAAAAAATATATACTTTTGATCATGTTTGATTAAGGAGTAGGAGAAAGAGAATTTAAGTAGATATTTTATGACATACTCAAGGAATATGACATATAAACCTAGTTCATGTCAAAAATAAGATTTTATTTGAATACTTACCTCGAATTCTTAATGGTGTTGTGTAGAACACGTTCTTCCTCTTTTTCTTCAAGTCTGAACTTTTGTGATTCCAAGCTTCCTCAAAGTAGTTGTTGTTGTACACTTCTTCTTCTTCTTCTTCTTCTTCTTCTTCTTCTTCTCTCTCTCTCTCTCTCTCTCTCTCTCTCTCTCTCTCTCTCTCTCTCTCTCTCCTTTGAATTATGGTTCATACGACCAGCTCTAATATCTATATAGTATTATTTTTTAGTTTCCAACAGTCTAGGAGTCCTTATCTACTTTTGGATTAGTATTGATTCTTAACTCTTAGATTAGAATAGTTAAAGCGTAACCATTGAATTAAGAGTCCTAGTTATTGTTAAATTAATCATTAGTCCTCTTTTAATTACTAAATCCTAACTTTATTAGAACTAGTATTACTCCTATTAATTTTCAGCCATTAAATTAGATTAAGAATTCCTACTAATTCCTAGCCCTTCATTATAACTTATGAGAATTATAATTGTGTGTGTTGTACTTAGTTTCATATAGTACATCCCACCAATCAAAACAAGTCAAACTAATGAGCTAATTTACTAAAATTTTAAATTACTCCTTATATTTTGGTTAATTATACAATAACCCTATTATTTTAGTTTGGGTTATTACATGGATGCAAATCGTATAGGTTATTGAGTGCGACTGACGAGAACAAAGTAACGGACGAGCGACTCCATATCAAGTTCCATAAAACTAAAATAAATGTACACTCTCAAAAGTCTCGCCTATGCCCCAGACCCATTCGGCCACATCGGATTGAGTATTTCTAACCTCTCATGAGCTCAAGCCCAGATACTCAAACACAAGATTCATAATAATTAATGTGCTCATTTAAAATAATTTATATAGTTTACATATTTATTAGATACATATAATTAAAAATGTGAAACATCAAAGATGATAATTTGAAACCATGAGCACATTTGTTTATGAATTGTATCTTTGTGAATGTGATGCCTAAAGGTCTTTCATAAGACTCGTGCCATTTATATTTGACCTAATTGTTTTCTCACCGTATAATCCATGGCCAAAGGAAAGTATGCTAGAGTAGCAATCATCAAGTCTAACTTCACGACATGATCAAAGGCAAATAAGGGTATAAGGTGACCCTCACAAGGATCATCCTGAGCTCACACAACAAGGAAATAGAGATCAATTTTCTTGCTCTCAAAGGTAACTTTACTACTAGCACATGTAATATACAACACATGCTACGGTGGAGCTCTAGACCAAGTCAAGAGTATGTCAACTTCCAACACCGTACGGATCTTTGTCTAGTCGCAATCCATGCGCCTGACCTGAGTTCCTTAATCCAAGTCACAACTCTCAAGCAACTTCATTAAGGTCTCACATCCAGCTTTATCAGGTAAAATAGAATCATGTCCCCTTGCTGTCCATGGTAATCCCAACACAAAATCCATACTAAGGTGTATCCATGGTGCATCTGGCATTGGTAATGAAGTGTACAATCATGTTCTGAGTTTGCCCCTTCGCCATTTGACATACTCTACACCTTTTCACAAAACGTTCTACATTACGATACATCTTAGGCAAAAAGTAACGATCGTTCACCATTGCAAGTGTTTTTTCCTTTCCAAAATGGCCACCTAAACCACCACCATGCAGCTCCCTTATAATATGCTTGCGAATTGACCCTTCCGGAATGCATAATTGATTGCCTTTAAATAGGTAACTTTCATGTAAAATATATGGGAAAAATCTACTGCTACTTGATTCCTTTAGTTTCTCTAATACGTGTCTGAAGTATGGATCACTTTGGTACTGGTTTTTCATCTCCTCAAACACTAAAACCCGTGTCTCTATGTTTGTCAACAGAATTGTTCGGCGCCTAAGTGCATCATAACATTGGACTTCCCAAATTTATGCAATAAGGTGAATGTGAAACTCTTGCAAAGTTGAACTCCATTTGACATGCCTTGGGCTCAGTTTCTTCTGTGAGTTTAAATACTTCAATGCTTGATGATCTAAATACACTACAAACTCTCATTGTAACAGATAATTTCGTCAATGCTGAAGTGCCCGCACTAAAGCATAAAATTCAAGGACATATGTTGACTGTCTCATCTTCACATCTGTGAGTTTGTCACTGAAAAATGTTTCTGGTCGTCCTTCTTGACTAAGAACTGCTCCAATACCCACATGGGATGCATCACATTCAACCACAAATACCTTCTCGAAGTCTGGTAGCACAAGTATTGAGGCTTGAGTCATAACGTGTTTGATCTGTTGGAAGTCTTTCTCTACTGATTTTTTCCATATGAAGGTATCCCCGTTCAAGCACTCCGTAATAGGACTCGTGATTGCACAAAATTTTTGCACAAACCGCTGATAGAACGAAGCCAAGCCATGGAAGCTACGAACATCTCCCATGGACTGCGGTGTAGACCATTCTGTAATAGTCCTCACTTTCTCGGGATATGGTTGTAATCCTTCTGCTGAAACAATGTAGCCAAGAATACAACTTTGTTGCACAAGAAAGAGCACTTTTTAAGGCTAACAAAAAGAGCCTCCTTTTGGAGAACATAAAGAACATGGCATAAATGATTCAAGTGCTCTTCCTTAGAACGACTATAAATCAGAATGTCATCCAAGTAAACAACAATAAATGAACCCAAGAAAGAACGTAGTACCTCTGTAATAACCCAAGTCAATTAGGGGAGTTTAGTGTAATTAGTAATAAGTTAATGTGTAATTAGTTAGAAATTAAGGG